>JAIPRL010006428.1:0-27388 GCA_025469235.1 Pemphigus obesinymphae
AATTTTGAGGTATTTAAGCCCAAATAGTTGGTAAAATGAGATTTTAAGACCTGGGCAAAAATTGTGATTTTCAATGATGAATAACATGACTAAAAAATAAAATAAAAATAACAGCCTCGATCGATCCCTAGAAAAAAAAATGATATGAGTTATGTATATTACACCGAAGCTACGCTCAGAATCGTTTTATTGAATGCAATGATTTATATTTGTTGTTTCAGACACTTAATTTTAGTAAATCTCAATTTCAAACCTTGAAATTGGCATAGATATATTATACTATTTATTTTGATTATATGTACAATACATATATATATATATATATATATATATATATCAATGATTTAATTATAAGTGTTCAAAAATATCATGAATGTTGAAATATTTCGGTGAAATATAGATTATGGATATTTCATCGTAAATCCGAAAGTAATAATTCTACTCCACTCATCTGCTAGCACACATAAGAGAAGGTTTTCGGGATTTTTGTGATTTGCCCGAAGTAGTTGTTTCTGAATTGAGCATAGATCAAAAGCACTTGTACTAGATGTGCTTTGCAATATCAAATGGAACCTATTTCTTAGATTTGTCTCGATTAGATCCTGGAAAACTGGCCCACTTAAAGTGGCTAACCGCAACAAATTGCATTTTAAAGATTTACATATCTACAGAAGTTCCCAGCAACAATCTAATTAATATTTATTAGATTTTTGCTGGGAAAAATTCAGAAAATAAAAATATATTTAAAAACCGAAATAGTCGGTGATACCTGCAGAGCTATGTTAGATATATTCTTTTTGGCTATTAGGATTTGAAATAAAATGTTAATATTTTATCCCTTTTAGGGAGTGGTAGAGGGCAGAAGCAAACAATATAATGCAAAATGCAAAATACCTGGTAAATATTGATCACTTGTAACAACTTTTCGCCACTATTAGAATTTAAAATAAAAAAGTTAAAAAAGTCGCTCCACCCTACTATGCAATCATATATTATCATTTATTTATAAATATTATGTAGTTCAATATATTATTATGACAATATTCCCATTAATAGTCAGAAAATATGACTCCAACAATAAAAAAAAAAACATAAATTGCATGTGTTTATTAATTTATAAACTCGTATATGATTTGAATTAATATATATAATATGGTATATTTATTTACATCAATTCCGTTTTTAAAATGATTAAATTTATTAAAATTAAAAACTTGTATATAAATTCTGTTATAATTTAATTAAATATAAAAATCATCCATAAAAAAAAAAAAAAATGAGAAAAAATAATTTTAATTATAAACTTACATAAAATTACACCAAATTATAAATATATTCAAATAAATACATAAAACATACATACAATATATATCTTACTGATTATATTATAATTTATAATATAGTATTATGAAATGTTTTTTTTTTTTTTTTTACAAAATAAAATTAAACCATAGAAATGAAAGTAAAAATTTTTAATTTTCATATTTTACATCAATAATAAATAATAATAATATTTTACTTCAAATAATGAATGAGAATAATACTCCATTAATTTAATCTAACTACCAATATAGTTTGGTTTAAATGTTTTATAAACAATATCCTTATTAAAAATAAAAAAATAAGCAAATTATTTCCAGTCACGAACATTATAATCTTATATATTCTATAAAAAATTCCATAAAAAAATATAATTTAATATAGTTAAATTAAATAATTACCTATAGTCTGATATGTGTATCAATACCATCCTCGATGCATTGTCCAAATTCAGTATTGCATTTTTCTAATAATTGTTTTTGCTTCCAAGATAGGTAAGGTAGAATCAAAAAAAAAAAACCAATAATTAGTAATAATTCAAACTATTTAAAATATAAAATATATTTAAACAATTGCCGATTCCAGACAAAAATCAAAAGTTTACCTGAAAATGAAGACCTTTAATTGACAAAAGTTAATGTTGTAAAGTATATACAATTGGTAATGTATGATATTAGATCTCATTACAACACTAGATGTATAACTAAATGTGAAATGAAAACATGTAAATTATTATCGATCATTTATAGAAAAACTATACCTACTAATATTTACTTAATCTTGAACTTTACCTTTCAATCAAATAAATATGCTTATAAGTTCAGTAATAAATGCGTAAAAATACGATTAACACATGAGTCTAGATATTGACAATTCATTTTCAATTCTTTGTAAAATATTTAATGTTGTGACTTCATGAAAATCGATATACGAATAACTGTCAAACGTTTATTTGCATAAATTGTTCAGATTATATTTATTAACATAATGACTAATCGTGTTGTGTAATATGTTACATTTTTTTCGGAAATGGATTGAGAATACGGTTTTGTTACAATTTTTTAGTGTCTGTGATTTTGATTTTGAAAGCATTGTGAATTTTATAATGCTTTAAATGTATTTAAAATTTAACTAATTACTATTCATTATTATAGAGCAGTCTACATGTAACATTTGCACATTTGAATAACACAGTCACGAAAATATTCAGAAATAAATATATTTAATGTTTTTACGATGCAAAATATGCAAAAATAAAAATTAATATATAAGAACTATATAAATATTTTTGTCTAACCTGCAAGGTTATAGACATAGACATGTACGTTTCTACGTAAAAGCCTGTACACCCATCATAACAGATATAGCAAGCATAACAATTAATAAATAATATTATTACGGTATAATGTATTATACTTCACAATATTGCACAAAATATTTTATAAATTGTAAAATCTTGTACTTAGTTAATTTACAAAAACGGTTAAAAATTAATCTTAAATGCATATTTTGTGGTTTTTAAACACACAAGAAGTTCTCTGATATAATGTTCGTTAATTTTCAATAAAATTGTAAAGTTCGAATTGGATTCATCAAAGTGGGATGTGTCTCATACACTGACAACTACTACACTATTTGTATACAAAGATTTTGCAGATAGTACACAATTATTGAACACCAGAATATTGGAAAAAAAACTTTTTTAAAAACTTAAAACTATACGGGAAAATCTGTAAACTGTAACATAGAAATAAAATATTGTATACGATATTAACTTACCACAATGGGCGTAGTAGCTGTTTGTGCTAGGGAAGTGGCGAATTTTTGAGTAGACAATGATAATAATCATGAATAATTGACTAATAATGACTTTAGAAGATAATTTTTATATAGAATTGAAAATAAGTAATAGCCAGAACATTTTGAAAGAACAATAGTCGATATATATATATGTTATGCAATTAGTAGGTAAAAATTTTCTATTAAGGCAGTATTGGACCTGGACCCTGGATTTCTAGACTCACTACCCAGTAGTTATTGTATAAAATATTGTTACTAAATACCATATTAAAACATATACATTATACGTCATTTAAATCTACAAACTTCAAAACTGAGTACGACCGTCGACCACTATATTTTCTTAGCAAAAAAAAAATGCATATCATATAGAAACTTTAGGATAGCTAAACTGCTTTTACACATTGAGTATATTACTATAACATAAAATATCGAGAATTTGTAAGTTATTTGTAGATATATAATTTGACACTAAGTTCAATCAGAAAATTCTGATTATACTACTATATCTACCTATATTATATATATACCTATTATAGTTTTATGTATTTGTTTTTGCCAAAAAGTTAAATATTCTTGAATTTAGTAGTTACTTCGAACGTTAAATTTTAAGAGAATCCAAAATTCTCGAGGTTTTTTACCTTCATGTTTATAAGTTTTTCTAGGAAAATTTTATTTGTCGTTTTCAATTTCAGCAAAAAAAAAAAAAAACAAAACAATTCTAACAAAAATAAATAAATTTTCGTGGAAGGTAATACCTATGTTCTATAGTAATTTATTTTTTTGCATATTTAATAACAAATGATATAGCAGGTATGTTAGTGGCAGTCCCAAGCTATTGACTCAAAGATATAGTGTTGAGTGTGAACAACCAGCCTTTGTATATACAAGGTTGTTGTTTAAATTTTTTAACAATTTATTTTTAAGCGAAAACAGTAAAAAATGTCAAAGGTGAGTAGGTCCCTTTGAAATATCTTCAACAACAGCTATAAATTCAATTATAGACACCACAATATGGAACTCAAATACATAACTGACTTAATACTTTCTTGAAAATTCGAGATAATATTGAAATTGAAATGTAAAAAAATTTTAAATTATATTTCTCATAAAATAATAATTCCATCGTTATCTAACTAATAGCAATCTAATCCTAATATTCTTAGATATAGAAATTTATTTTTAAAAATGTTTAAAAACTCAAGTCAAATTTCAAATTTTTTTTAAGAAAATGCCACAAATGCATTATTGTTTTTTTCAAAAAAACTGTTTTGCGAGAAATAAGGTTTCTCAGGCTGTAATTATAATTAAAAGCTCAAATTTTTACACAATATAGTAAATAAAATTATCGGTATTCTACCGATTTTATTTTTTTCAAAAATATTAAATAATAAAAGAGTTATAAAATTTTAAAAGATCTTTTTTTTTTTTGTTTTTACAGATGGTATAACATTAGTTTATTTTGTGTTATTGAAAAAAGGATGACCGTAGAATAAGGATAATTTTGTCTACTTTATTGTGTAAAAATTTGGGTTTTAATTATAGTTACAGCTTGAGAAACCTTATTTCTTGTAAGCACTTTTGTTCACAAATATCGTGATTATGCAACAATAAATAGTGGTACTGACACAGATATATTTTTAATTACTTTTAAAATGTACATGAATATTTTTAAATTATAAAATTTTTATTTTTCTTAAAATGTCATAAACATTTCCTATACAGCTAGAATCCCTTAAAAATCGCATGTATTGCGTCCTCTTAATAAGTGATTCTCTGAGCGGAGTAAATTTGAATTTGTCTGTACCTCATTAATTAAACATAAAAGTTAGACGGAACACAAATTGTGTAATATCTTCTTTGATGTATCTCAGTAAAATTAATTATGTGGTGTAGATTTGGTATTTGAATGTTTTGATTTAGATATTCCATAATAAATATTCTTTAAAAAAATCTTTACTTTAACTAAAATGATTTTAAAATTAATTTGGAATAAATAATATGAAAATTGCTGAAATTATAAATTTAATTTTAATTTTAAAATTTAAATAATAAAATAATGTCATATTTTAACATATTATGATGGGAAATTATATCCATTTTTCATTTTATTAATATATTTATTACCCGAGTTATTATTTAATTTATAAGTTTTCATTTCATATATTAGGGTCATGAATAGAGCGTGATATTTATTTTATATATTTATTTTAATTGTTGTTAGAAGAAGAACATCATTAAATCATTTATAATACTATAGGGTACGAATGTAGTTATCCAATTAAAATTAAATTAAAATTGAGCCATTAAAATATAGGCACCAGATATGAATTAAGGTAAAAGTTCCCAATATGGGGTTATATATTGGATACGAGATGATGTGTAATTTATGAAGGATGGTGGTACCTAAGAGTAGAACTAAAAATAGAAGACACAGCAATATTGACAAAAGGTTTATTTGAGTTAGAAAAAAAAACTCGAGAAAACATCCATGACAGATGGTTGTTCGTTCAGCTGAAAGAAATTAAGGTAAGAAAAAGCATCAACTCATTGTAGATAAATTGCCACAAACACTAAGACCTATGTTACCTTTAGACCAATTAGTATAAGTTAGATTATAATTAGTAATTACCATAGTAGAAGAGAAATGCATAGACGAAATAAGTTAACCCAAGGCGGTGGTATGAATTCTAACGTAAAATGTGCAGTATTTGAAGGCAACTAAAGCGTACCCAATAAATAATAATAAGTTACAATAGTCGTTTGTTAAAATGGCAAAAAATATATTCAACATTATTTATATGTATATTAACAGAAGAAGATTTAAACTTAATTTCATGGTAATTATAACGCGCTTATCACATTAATGTGGACTTTTGAGAGAATTTCGAGCCAGAATATATGAAAACTATCGAAGCTAAGCTTGGAATGTTGTATGAAAATACCTAATATGAAGAAAAAGCCCCTAAAGTTAACCAGCTCAGTGTCAAGGCCATGTACATTATAATGAGTAAATTTTTAAATTTTAATTTAAGTCACGTACGGCTATAATTAACATTATGTAATACAAGAGGAGTCATTTACTCAGCAAAAGTGGTGGAATGATTATTAACAAAATCGAAGAAATAATATGAATTACATGTAGAGTGCATATAAAGATCGCTGGGTTTTTATGTATTAATAGATATATATTGACACTGTTCTTGGCGATAAATGAAAATTCTGACTGATTTAGCTTTCGTCTGTGTGGTGAAACAACGAGCAGGGTGATGACCGGAATCAAAACCATGAAGACTCGAAATAAAAGAGAAAATCCCATATGTGTATCTGTTGGTAATATTTTGTTCGTCCGTTTTCTTCCGATTCTCGAAGACCTTAAGGTGTAGCGTATATACGTCGGATTTCTTACCTCATCATTGATGTACGGTCTCGAATATTGAGATGAAAAAAATGGGCAAGCCGCATCACGTGATCGCTTACCAACATTAAAATCGTTAATGAAATGGAAAGCCTGCTTTTATGATGGGAAAACAATATTTTCAATGGATTCTGATTATTAACACGTAGTTAAGATCCGGGTGGTAAAGACATTGTTATTGAATGAATAACTTCTGATGGATATTTTAAATCATCAGAAATGCTGTCTATAGATTAAGAGGACGCTACACGACCACTTTTTAAAGGGTTTTGTATAGGCAATTTTAAGGATATTTTTAGAAAAATGAAAATATCATAATCGAAAAATATTATAATACATTTCACAAGTAAATAAAAACTAGTCCTTAACCAGTACCATATTTTTATTGTGAAGTATTATGAAATAACTATTAAAAACTAGGCAAAACCTGTTTCGGTAGATGCACGTTTCTGAGAAACTGAGTGATTTTAGCATTTGATGTCCTCTATAAAAATTTAAATATCGTAAAATAACCTACATTTTTGCATGGGCGATTTTCAATAAAATTATTCGAAGTCGATTTATAAGACAATGAATTTTCTATTTTAAAAGTATTGAAAAATTAATTCATTCAAAAAAATATAGGTAATACTCTATACTCTTAATGATATAATATAAATTTATTTTTTATAAGATATATATTCATTTTACTTATGTATATTGTTATTTCTTATAGTATGTATTTATTTTTATTTTTTATCAATATTATGTATCATATTAATAATACTCGAATTAATCTAATATACAAAGTATATTAAATATATAATTCCTATGTGTACCTACTGCGAGTCATCTATATTTGAGGGACTAAAAGTTAACTTGAGAACTCTCTGTAGAATTAAATTTCTACTCGAAGTACTTTCAATTTAAAAATAAGTATTAAATATTATAAATTATAATGCTCTAAATATGCATTACACATTAGTAGGTATATACATGTCTGTTAAAGATAATGTTATTCAAGTAAATAACCAAAATGTATAGTGGCAAATGTTCATGTTAGAAGGTTACTGCTATTTTAAATTAGGTATATATTTAAAAATATATATGGGTATTATATGGGTATTATACTATATAACAGTATATTATATATACATATAAAGGTATTATGAATATTAAGAACTCTAAATGTGACATTAAATACAAAGATAAAACCTATCATCTTTAAATCCATAAAATAAATTGTTTTTATTAGTCGTACATGATATTTTGAAATACGAAATATATGATGTTGTGATAGCAATATTTTGAAAAAAGTGGTCCGACAAATACTCAATACAGTAAAACTTAAAGTTTATGATTAAAGTTTAGTCGATTTTGATATAGCTTTTAATTGAACTTGGTCTAACGTTGCTGGACTAAAAGTCTGAATTATAATTTATATAAATTCATATTTATAGTCATAAAAATGTATTTATACTGAAATATCCAGCAAATTTGACATACAAATGAATCTATTTATTATTTTTTTTATAATAAATGTCACTTACACTGAGTATTCATGTATTTCTTAGGATCTTAGCAAAAATAAGATATTCAGGAAAAATGATTTAACAAGAATCAATAGTTAGGTAGATACGTATACTTACTATTTGGTATTCCAAAATAAGTGAAGGTTAAAATGTTGGTGGAATTTATGGCGCACTATATACATC
Source organism: Pemphigus obesinymphae (assembly GCA_025469235.1). Lineage (NCBI taxonomy): Eukaryota > Metazoa > Arthropoda > Insecta > Hemiptera > Aphididae > Pemphigus > Pemphigus obesinymphae. The sequence goes on from JAIPRL010006428.1 coordinate 8,233, forward strand.
CATTTTAATTGAATTTTAACTGAAGCAGAATTTATATATGCATCTGAAATTTTATCCGAATATTTTAGAAACTAGATGTACGAGTATCACAAACCTATTCACTACCAGTTAATTTTGAGGAGGATTTACATATTTTAATATTGTAAATGGAATGTTTTTCTTGTAATATGATAATATCATGTTTCATTTCCATGAATGGAATTCGCAGTTGTGAATTTAACGGATAAAATTGTTTGAGATAAAGGGATAAATATAAGGAAATTTAATCTGCAGTGATCTACGCATACTTATAAGTTATGTAAGAATAACTCCGTCACAAAGCCAAAACAAAATATTTTATCAAAACTACTGTATTCTATTATGATATGTACCTACCTAGTCGATATAATTTTAGTTTGTATAAATAACATTAAAAATAATAATCATCTCGTATAAAGTTAATTATAATATATTATTATGGATGTTTACTCATTATTTGATAACTGTACTTCCGAGATTTAAATATAAGAACTACGACTTTTTGTCAGTCCAATACTCCAATATTGGTCAAATTGAGTGTTCTTTTTAATTGCTTTATACTCCACAAGTAAACTGTAAATAATATACCTGCATTATTTCATCAACAAAGTATATAATATACTAGTTAATATTATCAGTCCTTTTATTAACATATTTACATTCACAATATTATAACAGGTTGATAAAATGTTTATCATAATGATATAAATATTAGAAGATTAATAAATATACACAGTGAATCTTTTATCACTTAATTTTAATTTTGAATGTTTTTTTTAAATTTTAATTTTCTGTAAACTTGAGATACTCAATTAAAATAAAAAAATTAAAATTTAGACATGCTTGTTGTTTTTTTTGTTTTATACTTTCTCAAAAAAGACAACCTACATATTTGACTTTAAATCCCAACGCAAGATATTTTTTTTGAACATTTGTATATATCAATATCGAATACTGAACCAATGGTTTATTATTCATAACCATTTAAAGTACAGACAGGAGGTGAGTGATGGATGGGGAATCATTTTATAGTACCCTCATACTACTCTAGTCTCCTAAACTTTAAATTCTAATAAATAATTAATTATTCATTTAATATTTGATGTAGATGCATCAATATTTTATAAAAAAAAAAAAAAATTTTAAATTATGAATATTCACAATATTCATAGAGATAATTCGGTGAGCATGATTAAATAATAATAATGTACTGTTAATATTATTTTGTCAAATTAACACTTAATTGTCAACTTGAAAATAACAATTATATTATTACCATTCAATATATTATATAAATTTTGATTTATATTTTGTTAAAACAATAATTATTTTATTTTTAAGATTTAAAAAGTTCAAGTTATACGCAGAATGAGGATACTTTTCAATACTAAATGTAAAACTAATGAAACCAAGAGATTATTTTTGAATAGTTTCAATTTTATTGGATATAGTATTAGAGTTCCAGATAATTGTAATATATTCCAAATGAGACCTAACGAGGGAAATAAATAGATATTTTAAGGTGAGAAGATCATTAAAGGAAGAACAATCATATATTATAATATTACCAAACATAAATAGCACTATATTTTTAATAGAAATTATGTGAAGAGTGAATAAGAATTTTGAGTTAAAAAAAATACCAAGATCTTTAATTGTTTTTGTACGAAGAAGAGTAACATTATTTACATTATATAGTTAAAATACAAATTGTTGCGTCTCATTAAAAATGTGCGATAGTCAGGCATTTGATATTTAATGAAAGAGCATTACAATTGCACCAATTATTGAAATGCATTAAATCTTTTTGTAGGTCTTCGGCAAGGGCGAACACAAGGGGGGTTTGTGGTTGAACCACCCCTCCCCAAAATTCAAAAAAATAGACAAACCCGTTTGAAAAATTTCTTGCGAGATAAAAAAAAAAACTAAACCAACCAAAACCAAGTAGCGTTAATATTACTCATGAATTAAGATGGTATGTTGTATATTTTATATAAATATAATATAACTAATAAATGGTATACATATATATATATGTAAAATACAGATTTGGTAGCATATACATGGTTGTCAATATATATTTTCAGTTTTTAATTAATATTTTTTAGGTGAGTAACTATATTATTAAAAATTATGAAAAAGCAAAGTTTATTTTTAAATTACTCAAAAGCCAAAACTATAAAAAAGTAGTCAAAATCTACCATATAGGTATCTATATACGTATAATTACCTAATAATATATAGGTACCAATCAAAAAAACGTATATATATATTATATATGTTATAATAACAATTATTATCAAATTTCTGTTCCTTACGTAATAATATAATAAAATAATTTAATTTATATATTATCATTTCCACCTCCTTCCACCGCTCCGTTCGCGCTACAGAAATTCAGTCCTACTACTTTTTGATTCTATCCTGTACACTAATTATAGGTAGTAAAGCCAGTAAAGGTACATTACTATATTTTCAAAATTATTTTGGCCGTCATTAGCAATTTATAAAATTATTTATTATAAAATATATAATAACAAATAATATATAGTTTTATTCTAGGTATATGATTAATTTATATAAATATAAATTTAAACTTTTTCAGATAATATCCCCCGAAATCGCTCCTGATCCTCGTCATGAAAATATGAATTTATAACTTTAAAATTTGTGACATTATTTAAAATAAAGTAAGATGAAAATAAAAAAATAAATTATAATATCATTAATAAATATACTAAATAATAAAGGAGGAGGTGGAACACCAGAGACTACATCAATAACTTCAAAAATATTATTTTTAATATTGACAATTTGTGTTCTTCGAAAAGTAAAGAAATTAAGTCACGACAATAAAGGGTTGGCGAAACCATTTTTTTAGTTAAATAATGAGAAAATTATTATGTATTATATCAAAGTCTTTTTCAAAATCAGCAAAAATAACATTAGTTTGAGCACCCACCACGATTGAAAAATTCTAAAATAAATTGTTTAAAGGACATTGTTCATCATATTAATAGATTTATTACACCAATAACTATATTTTTGAAGTAAAAGAACAGTTTTGAAAATCATTGTCAATTTTAAAATTATACTAATTAAAATAATTGATTCAAGTTTGACTCCCAGGTAGCAAATGAGGGGTAATCAAAAACATTTTTCACCACGCTGGTGGTGTCTGGTCTCTGGTGCAAGCTGACTATAATTAATAAACCCGTACAATAATTTGGTAGCTATGCTTGTCTTAGCCACCAAGAATCATCTTCGACTCCTCTAATATATGAAGGTACAAACCTGAGCGTGTTAGAGTTTGGGAAATAAGAGAATGTAAAACTAATTAATGCTAAGCTAATTAAAATAATAGAAATATGACGATAATTAAAAACTAAAGATTTTAAACCTGTTTTAAAAATTAGATTAATAAATGTATATTTCCAAGACGAAGGGAATAAACCCTATTTTAATTAAAAAGTAAAAATATAATGTAAAAGACGAGAAAGTACAAATCTACAGTAATATAAGAAATAAAGCCGATAAACCGTCAGGGCCAGAAAGAGTTTTACTGGTTAAACTATCTAATTCGTTAAAAATATCCATAAGGTTTATTTCGAAATTATAATTAATATCATCAAATTAATCAACAACATCACAAAGTGCCAGGAAAATTTTATGAAGATTTAATGTATTGTAAAAAGGACCAGAAACATTTAGGATTCTTTTTAACGAGATTTGAATGTTAAATAAATGTTTATTTCATGTAAATTATCTGCATACATGTTTAAATTTTTCTAAATATAATATAACAAATCGATTCGCTTTATAGTTTAAATAGTCAAACTTTAGTAACGATTTTAATATTCTTAATGATACAAAAACATGTCTACACTTCTAATCCCCTTAACTTAATCGACTTAATACCCAGCATAAATTCCAGTATACCATATTATAGTTTTGGCAAAAAAGGATTAAGTTTTTATTTGGTTTGGGTGAAAACAGTCTCACCCAATTATACATTACATAAATATTCAGGTAAATCCGCAAACTCCCTATCTTCAAGTATTTATGATTCTAATTTTTAACACGTGCGATACAACTATAATATTTAAATTTTAAAAAACACTAAATACTTCATAAATTATTTATAATTAAAACTATTTAATCCTATTTAAATTCTAAAAATATTAAAAATTTAGTAAAAAAAAATATATATATGATATAGTTCAAAGAGGTATAAGAAATATAAATCAAAAGTACGCTCTCACGAAATAATTCATTAGCATTTTGAATAATTATATTCACAAATCATGAAAATCGTTAGTCACGATATTATTTTATCCTCTTTAAATGTTTTTATTTAAAGAAAATCACACAATAATTATACAAAGATAAGATTTTTATTTCTTAATTGAGGTTATTGTTTTATAAGTATACTTAATATATTTGTGACTATCACTTTTAAGACATAGTTAATCAAATCATACTCTAATCAACATTACAAGTATCTACTAAAATTTTATTATTCTAATACTCTTTGTGTATTAATTACAAATTTAAATTACAGCAATTATATACGGTCTCATTTAAATGGTTTAATTATTTTTTGATTGTTCTGATTGTTTAACTATCTATAACTAAATATATATTTATTATTATATCAACTAGACCTTATTTAAATTTATTATTTATATATTACTTACCTAAATGATAAATTTGTCACCGTTCTAATTTTATAATATTGTTGGAATATTTGATTTATGCGTATAGAACAATAAACATTTAAAAAATAATAGCAAATATAATGATAATGTAATTAAAAATTATTTTTTTATAATATTATAAATAATTGGAATTTTTCCATTTTATACTTTAATTTTGGAGCACATACAACGTAATAGCGTGTAAACCTATTTTTACAGATAGGACACAAAGTATATTCCAAGTAATTTTGTTTGATACCTACGTCCAACAATATATATTATATACATCATATATAGACACTGATGTATTACAATGGACATAAATTATGTTCGCTAATTTTAATCCTAATAATAATTAATAAATTTATATTCACCAAATTACCCCAAGTATTTATAACGGTTTTTTTTTTTTTTGAGCATTTTTTATAGCAGATTTGTTCTAGATGAAACTTTTTGGAATTTATTTTACATTTTCCGTAATTTTCTTAAGTTTTAAAAAGCTTTGAATTTGAAAACATGGTCAAAAAGTCCACTTTTTATACACGTTTTAATCCACACATGCTAAATACCCGGCTTCTAAACGTATTTTTAAAAATAAGTTAAATTTCATAAACAATTTGTTTTATAAAATTTTTTTGTATACTTGTGTATACAAACTTAAGACTATCAAAACGAATAAAAATTTGAATATTGATATTGATAACCATAGCAACGAATTGTAAAGAATGCAGACAAAAGAACTTTAGAAAATCACACTCTCCGAGATTGTTAGATTTTTCGTTTTCTATCTATCTAGTAACTATGAATAACAAAATGTAAGGTTAATTTGCCAAATCAAAAATGTCCCTCGTACCTATGTAGGCACTAAAGTAACTCTAACAAAAATTTGATAAGACGGACGGAAACAACAGCGATATATGGTGTCTATACTTATGTTTAGAAATCTAAATCAAAAAAGTTGAAACAATGAATATTTACAGAGAAATCTATATGAGTACAATAAATTAATCAAAAAGTTAATTGTTAACATCATTTTTTCCATTTGACATTAAATTTTCAACTTTATGATAATCCGTACAATAAAATAAATATATAAATTGTATATATTATATTTCGTACGTTAATTTATTTTATCCTTCCAAATGTAAATTAATACATAAATGAAAATTTTTATGAACAAAATTTTTAAACATTTTACTTTATATGACAGTAGATATTTAAAAAATTAGTGTAGATAACAACCTTGTAATTTAGTCCTGAATGCTATATAGATAGTTATTCTACCACACCCACGTCACTTACAAAGTGGGCCGTGTTTATAAACAAACCTTATCATTTTATCATAGTTTTCTAATTATTTATCATTATAAGCACGGAATTAGTAAATGCTCTGTAACATAATTACGAATAAAGTTATTAGATACGTACTATTATACTAGGTAGTTGTTACTTATTTGTTTACTGAAAATGATAACATCTTATACGGTGGCTACATTCGCTTAATAACAGTAAAACGGATCTAAGTTTATTACATTATATCTGTGGTTTCATCTCTGTATTAGAATATTATTATTTATTACTCTATGCGGCTTAGATGGAGAAATCTACCAACACGTGTGTCATATTATTATTTTAAAGTTTACTATATGTCTAAATCATGAATACCAAAGAATATTTGATCATTTTCGTATCTTTGTACGATATGAATTATATTTCAACAGTTCAATACATTAAATACAACATTATTTCTGAACTAAATCTAGGTTTAGTAATAAATTTGCTCAAGTTATTCCACATGAATTCGCTCATTCTATAGCTCTCCATTACTTATGTGACACTAAAACTACATACTTAGTAGGTACCTACTGGAAAAGTTTTACATTTAATATTTGATTTAAAACTTATAATTTATATTTAAAACGTGGGTAAATAAATCTAAAATAAATAGATATTCTATATTAAAATGATGGTTCTGATTATATACCTACTACACCCGGTTTAACGAAAATAGTATTAAATTAAATATTTCACTTCCTAAAAATGTATTTCGCATATAATAAGCCGTACCTACTTAGTATAAGGTAAGTAGTATATATTTCAAACACGTCTTTTAAGTATTAGAACTTACGTACAATTAATTACGCTTTCACATGTTTGCCTATTTAAAAAAAAAAAATTGTCTGCATATATACACATTTAAAATAAATATATTCGATATTAAAATAACCTTAAGTTTACATAATTAATTTATATAATTGTGTTTTTTTACGAGAACTTAAAATTACTGTGCAAGCTGCTGCAACGACTAAATCCTTATTAAAAATCTCGCCAGACACTAAAATGTGGACAATAATGTTTACTTGGTCTGGACGTACAAGTTTTTCAATATTATTGACAACTTTGTTGTAAACATTTACTAAAATGTGTTGACAACAAAGTTTCCCAAAATGTTGTTTTGGACTGAATGTAACTTAAAGGATGAGGTGACCAATACCAGCTTGACAGCGGTTGCAGTAGCCAATTTATCAGTTATATGCGCGTGTTTATCCAACGGCGTGATGTCATTCGGTGTAGGGAAAGCACCAAAGTGTTTTCGATTAGATTTTCACCTGAGTACACATGATAGGTTCAAAGTGAGAGTAGGTACGTGGAATATAAGAACATTGATAGGTAGGAGCCGGAAGTTAGCAGAAATTTTGAGGAGGGTAAATGCGAATATTTGTTATGTGCAAGAAACAATTATTGGAAAGGAGAGAAAGCAAGAAAAATTGATGAGAGGTATAAAATCATATACTCAGGAAATACTATAGTATAAAAAATGGTGTAGAAGTGATGATATAAGATGACGCAATAAAAGGAAAAGTGGTAGGGGTGATTAGGAAAAATAATAAGGTAATTGTGGTGAAAGTAATATTAGAGTACATTTTACAAAACAGTGGCGAGACCTTCAATGATGTATGGAACAGAATGTTGTGCAGTAGGTAGATATAAAGATAGAACAGACAATGAGTGTATCAGAGATAAGGATGTTAAGGTGTATGAGTAGAATAGTGACTAGAGATGACAAAATAAAGAATGAGTGTACAAAAGATTGGTTGGCTTCGACAGTTGACAAAATGAGGCAGAATAGATTAAGAGATGTCTCGGGCATGTATTAAGGAGAGAAGAGACTGGGGTAGTAAAGAAAATGCATGTATATGGAAGAGGGGGAGTGGAAGACCGAAAAAGAGGTGGGCGTGGAGGGATTTGATAGCGGGTGATATGAGGAAGGTGTTGTAAGTGAAGAAGATTCAGAAGATAGAGTTTAATGGAGGTGTAGGAGTAGTGTGGCCGACCCTAAATAGTTAGATGGCGAAGGAGAAAAAGAAAAGTTGTTGTAGTAGGTACCTATATTATTGTCATAAAATAGTTGAAACTTTTTTCTGCAATGGGAAATAAATGTTAAATAGCAGTTGAAACAAATAAACAAAGAATTTAAATGTCTGTAAAGAATGCAATAATACATTAGCGTAATATTTAAAACTTAATTATACCTAATACGTACATAATTTTTTTTTTGTTCAGAAACAGTATTCGCGTCAGTATGTAGGTAATAATTAATAAACAAGTAAAACAATATCCGTTGAGTACCTTTGTTAACGTCGAAAACAAATAACTTTTTAATAGAATTTTAAATTTTAAAATCGTAAATGCATATAGGCACGTGGTTTCGTGCCAAAAAAAAAAAAAATAAAAATAAAAATATCCGTTTTTCGTGATTCGAATTTGTAATGTGGAAACCGAGTTAAAATCTACTATTAAGTCGTACTTAATCGAAAACATTTTCAACTATATTATGTGAATGTAGTACCTATCACGTGTGTGTTTCGTTAATGAGCGGTAGTTTAATTTAGATTTTGACTAATGTAGTTATTTTACAATGCATATACATAATAATGATTTATTCATGTAATATAGAACTGTACAGGTATGTACAATATATATTAGTAGTATATATATATATATGTTATTATTGGTATTACTTTCCATTTTATTTCAATAGACAAATTCAATAGGTTAATAATAATTAGTATAGGTTTATGATATTCGTGATTTCACCTATCAAAATCAATTTTACCAAAACTTATTCACTGTACTTACAATTTCAATCTACACGATTATCTAATGAAAATAATAATATACGAATACGGTCCGTATATATATTTATCTGGTACGTGTAAAGTTTGAAGATAATGGAACTTTTAAAAGGTTTAATGCGCTTTAAAACAAAGTTGTAATTTAAGCTACCTCGTGATTTATTTTGGAGCCTTGTGTATGCAGCCTTTAAAACTTAGTATACGATTACACATCAACCTTACATATAGAAGGAATAATGTACAGGATCAAAAATAAATATTACTCCAGACGTCCTCTTATTTCAATGTAATCTACATTTTTACAGTCACGATAACCCCTTTATTAATTAATTTAATGAAGGTTGTTTAAAAAGCTTTAATGAAAATAGATTATAAAAAATCGATTTATTTTCTAAATACATATTAAATCCATGTGTACCTAAGCATAAACTTACTCTTTGACAATAATATATATATATATACAAGGTATACGTACGTATATACTCGTATATACACAAATGAGTTGAATAATAATAATACTGCAGGTATATCTAAATACAAATTTAATTTAATTTACTTAATAAATATCCAATTTTTTTTTTCAATTTTTAATTAATAGACAATATAACACATAAATTTACTTCCATAAATTGGAATATTAAAATTATTCTAAATGAGTGGGTATACAAGTATATAGGTCCAACATACGATCTACAGCTATATTTTTGGTATAATATATGACCAACTGCAATTATTAGTATCTATGGGCTGCCAAATAAAAAAAATATAAATTTTACTCTTATACAATAGCCCGACAATAGCAGTCCACAAATCTTAAAAATGTATATAATCTTCAAATATTCTATCCTTATTCAGATCAAATAATCCAACTACTATTTCGGAATTTTTTGAGAAAACGCATGCGTTTTTAATAATCCTCCACATTATTTTGCTCGTTTTTATTTTATTATAATTTATATCTAAACTCACCAGTCACATTTCCCGATATAATACTTGTCATGATATTGTTTGATTGTATTATTTAATATTTATTGTACCAACACTATTGAATTTACCCTATATCAATTAGGTATTATGTTGCGTAAAAACTCCGGAATTTTACTAAGTATATATAGGAGGTACAGCTATATAAATAAATCACATTGTACAATTCACGTGTTCGTGATTTACAAGGGAAGAATTATTATTCAAAGACATTTGCAATAAATTCCAAATTGAGCTAGATAGCTACCGGAAGATCCCATAAAAATCTAAGTTCAACAAAGCACAAAATAGGTTTTAAATTTATGCCACTACGCGATAATATAGTTTATTCTTAAAGTTTTCCCGTTTAAACCCAGGACACTCAGTATAAACTACAAAATTCAATCATTGTTTATGCATATTATAAATTGTTATTCAACCATACTAAAATCTAGTTTTACAATGATGTTTAATAATTTTCATTAAATTTATTAACAATATACCTCACGTATGTTACACCAAACTTTCATTATCACGATCACATAATATATTCATCGTGTGTTTGAAAACCACAAATTCGATACGTGTATCTCAAAAAAAAAAAAAGTTCATTTGGCATTATTTTATTAATAAATATATAAATGTACTTTTAAATTGTATACACTAGGTATAATGTATAATCCACGGAATGGAAATTTTTATTGAATAAGATATTAAACTAAATATTATTTAATTTAATTTTTAAATTATGTGAGTAATGACTTAATGAATTTATTTGGTCTAAAGAACGCATATTACATTTTAAAAAATACGGGACATTTCTATTGGACTTTTACTATTTAATCAAATAATATCACATAACAGCCCCTAAAATTGTGTGTAGTACGTAAAGTTCAATGTGTAGTACGAAATTAGCGACTATGTTAATAAAATTAGGCAATTATACATTTTTATATATTATAATGTTGATGATAAAAATAAAAAAAAAGATCATTCAAAACAAAAATGGATTAAATGTGTAATACGAAAATCAGAATATATATTATATAATAACATAAAAATCGAAATTATTTTTGTGTGACTTTTCTTTAGCATTATACTGTACTGTCCGTTATCTGAATAGTTTAAATTCGAAAAATTTCGACCATCTTATCTTATCATCTCGATTAGGTAGCTTGTTGGTATATCAAAACCCTATACCAGAAAACTCTTACTTTAAACCTTCTTATGCAAAAGAGTGTATACATACACAGTGCTCGAAGAATAGAAGAAGGGATATTCTCACAATCTATGTAACTTGTAAACCAGTAGTTGAATTGGAAAAAAAATAAGGACGGACTCTGAGCTTAGTTATAAAATCAGCTTTCCGGGACATATTAGAGAAAAAGTAAGCCATGGAAGACTTCGTTCCCCACACCCTCAGTCCAAAATGTTTTAACCAGGGGACATTCTTGAAAATATTTTAGATTATTATAGAATGGAAAATACATTATTTTTTTACAACAACATATTTTCAAAAGAGCATAGTTTAGCGTTTCTCTTTTAAAATAATTGAACACTTTTTCTTTTGAATGAATAATTGAGAAATTTGTAGATGTAGACCGAAATGTAGTTTTTATATAATTTTTCAACAAATGTTTTTATAAATTACTGATAAGTGGTAAAAAACTTTCGAAAATTATATCTTGTTAATTACACGTCAATTTATCAGTACTACTGTAAATAATGTATATATCTCAAGTCTCTGACATTATTAATTTCTGATTTATAACAATTTTCGGTATAGAATATAGATTTTTTGTTCATTCAATAAAACTACTTATAGGTAGTAGGTATACTAGGAAAATCGAAAATTGATTTCTTTTAAGTATCAACTACAATCAATTTTCTACCAGAAAGCTTATACACCCATTAAACTAAACTAAAATGCAAATAAAAACTGCTATACGACAACGAAAAATCCAAAACATAGTGATCAGTGATATAGAAGTAGAACGTAAATTGCCGTTCCACTAATAAAATTATATAAACAACTACCTAGAATAACTGAAATTTATCGGTGTCACATTGATTTTGAAAAGATTTCGCCATCCATTTAGGTTTTAGCCATTCACGAATAATGAAGATTATTTATTACCTATAGGCTATATGATACCAATATGGTTTAATAAGATAAATTATTCCAAATTTTATATCGTGATTTTTATCTAAAATCTATTATGCAGCAAGGCCAAAAAATATTCATTTTTGTATAATTTCACAATTTTTCCAAAAAAAAATTTACAATTTCAAAAAATGTTAAATAAAAATGAAAACAGACACTACGTTCCCTGCGTTCCTTGATAGGAATGAATTAAGGGGTATGCTGTTAAACATGAAAAAAAATGACGAGTAGCTCCGTCCCCCTGCGTCCCTCCCTAAATCCACCACTGTTGTAAACTGTAAAAAATAATTAGTAAGGGTGCTCTCAAAATATGATAAAATAGTAGAGGAGTTCTCCCTGCGCACATAGATATAAAATAAAATAAAATATGTTTAGAATCTAAAATACATAATTGTAAATCAATATATTGTTCGCTATAGATTCTAAAAATAAAAATAAATGGCTTTGGGGGGGGGGGAGTGATATATCACCCAGATCGCCGCCCGTAAATACGCCACTGATAATATCCTGTGGGAAGTTTGTATATTTTTCCCGGACATTCGTAAATTTCTATCTGGGGACAATAGTTTTATAAAAACCCGAGACGATAAGACCGACCGACTGATTCACAACAATAGGAGGTACCTTCACCATATTTTTTTACGTTTAATTTTAAATCGTCGGACTTCTGTCCGACCGACACGTTCGTTCCGAATATGTGTATAATGTGTATAAGTACCTATATCACGAGTCATTGATCACTTCCGGCACTGACTGTACCGACTGTTATCTGAATATAGTTTAAATACGAAAAATGTCGACAATAATATCATCAGAGTAGAGATAGCTTTGTGGTATATATGGGGCGTCGATTGCTGTTAAACGAACATTCTATCGTGGGTACACCGGTTCGAATTCCACTATGCCAATCCGATTTTTTTTTTTTTTGATAATAGCGTTCGCGAAAATAACGAATAAATCTTGATAAATTTTCTGATCGTCGCAACTTTTATTATTAAGTATTTATCGATATATATATATATATTTTTTTTTTTATTCTGTTAGTTTGAACTACGTATAATTGTACCGAGTACCTGTTATTATAATATCCTGTGGCAAGTTTGTATTTTTTTTTTCTCGCACATTCGTAGATTTCTATCTGCGTTTTATAAAACACCGAGTTTTATCCGACCGACCGATTCACATATAGTAGAGGTAACTTTACCATATTTTTTTGTATCTCATAATAATGAATTTCAAATCGTCGGACTTTCGTAGTTCCACAATTTTAATTGGGTATATATTTTATATTAATACGTTCGGGTGAACTTTTATCCGGAGGACTTTCAAACATTTCTACATATATAAAAACTCGAAAACAATATAAAAATATAAAACAATATAACAATATAAAAACCTATAAATTGAGTCCGACCGAATTCACATAATATGTGTGGTATAGGTATTACCTATACTGTATTATATTATTGTGGTATTTTTCAACATTTTTATTAAATATAATATTTATGTACGTTGTGTGAAACCCGTTACACTCGGGCGAGAATAAAAAAATCTAAGAATAGTAAGTTCGATACATTTTTGAATTACCTATGTATTTTGTCGACCTACAACAGAAACATTTATATGTGTGAAAGACTATCTTTTAGAAAGCGAACGCCGTAATATTTTTTAAATGAATTAATATTAACGTTATTATTTCTCAAAAAAACCTCGGTCACCGATTATTTCGGATCCCGATAAAATACATAACAATATGAGGTGTAAAATTCCACTTTTTCCGGGGGTTTCACTCTGAAAAAGTTACACTTACAACGTGTCATACTCAAATGGGGTTACAAATTCAAGGTTATGCACTCAAAAATTGTTGAACTTAAAAGTAGTCTCGTTTAAAAGGAATTACACTTATATGGAGTTGCGCCCGGTAAGTGTTGCACTCAAGCTAGTCCCGTATAATACGGGAAGTATGGGATCCCTAATCCGCTTGTATCATATTTATAGTACAAGTATATGCAATGTATTCTCAGCAAAATTTATTCAATACATTTAACATAATATATAATATGTTAGTGTATAACAATGTATACGATAACAGTTTTTAATAAATATGTTTGCCAAAATATTGTAATTCGAAATTTCCATTTCCTTTAATTTATCATAATTTATTAGGAATGTGATAGGTGCATTGGTCAAAACTAAAGAATAGAGGGTCTCATACCTCGCGAAGATGAATATAAACGTGGGGACGAGTCCCTCCGGTATATTCGACGAAATTTCGCAAAACTGATGATATAGAATGCTATATGGTTAAATATGTAGGTAATTAAAATAGAAATATATTATATTCATTAATAGACAATATATTGTAAATAATTTATTACGGTTTACCGATATAAATATAGGTACCAACGTATACCTTCCAGCGTATTGTGATAACATACTTTTTTGTTCAAATCGACGATTCAATATGAAGATATTAAATCATTATTGTTTCGTATTATATTACTTTAATTTAACAACGTAACATCGACAATACGGTATAATTGAATATATTTGAATGACTGTATAATTGTTATATTAAAATCAATAAAATCTTCGATTTAAGTACGATTTCACTTTATATCAAGATAATCAATGTACTTTACACGATAATTTTCAAATCTACACGAAAATAACGATTGCACACAATAATAAATTATTTATTTACCGATTATTCGTGTATCAAGTTATGGTATATTTCTGACCTACGTCCCATGTTTTTATATTTATTCCATAATCGATAAGCAAAAGTGCGTACGCAAAATACTAATTTAATTATAAAATTATTGGCGTTTAGTAAATTATGATTGTCAAAAAAAATTTAAAGATCTCGCACGTGTGATGAATAAAAACATTGTTCACAAGAACACAAATGAAACAAACTTGAAATCACATTGAAGTGGTGACGTATTCCCAAAAGGTTCATTTTAAGAATACTAGATGGAGAGACTATATTTAATGGAGCAGTAAAATTAAATTATTTGTGACGTTCATTAGCACTGTGTTTGTTGTGTAAATGGAAAATTATATGAAAATGGAGCGTTTTAATATCTTCAAAGAAACTCGTGTTTTTCCATATATATACGTATACCTACTTGTAAGTTGTAGCTGTACTAATTATGCACCAAATTATCCAGAAAATAATGTAATAAACGAACTCAAGGAATATTCAAATTGATTTTAATATGTCGTTTTTTAATAAAAATTAAAAGCCACAATCAGCACTTGGTACTATTGACAATTATTATTCCTTTGAGCAATCAAAAATTTAAAACACCCTATTGTTCAAATAGATTTCTTGAGTGAATAATTATTTTTAATATAAGTACTCGTTTCCTATTGTTTCTATACGGTATAATAAGTATATCATATATATAATACCACTATGAAAAACATGTCATATTTTAATTTATTAAATAATCTGTACCTATTTAATACATTAATATTATTTTAATAATTGTCAAAATTTATTAAATGTATTATATTAGTTTAATATTTTAATCAATTATATTATTATGTATTTAATTTTAATATACAATATAATATATCGTTAATGAACAAGTTATTTGATAAATGTATTGTTAAATACCAGATAATAAATAACTATGAAATCCAAAATATTTATTGAAATAAGCAAGGTAACATATCTTCAGTTTATTAAGTGTTTATTTTTTAATAATGTGTATTTTTTCATAAGCACTCGAGTTTATTTTAATCAAATTGGTATTTTATAAAAACCATTTTTAGATTTTCCCCGCAGTCATTTTCATAAACGAAAGGGAAACTACCAAATATTATTATAGGTACTAAATCTGGCCCAGAAACAATATTTTCGAATACAATGTTTCATCTTTGTTTTTAAATCTAAAATACTATTAAGGAAAGACGAATAAACTTTTTTGTATTGTGGCTTGAATAATATTACAATTAAAAAAATTGTAAATGTAAGTGGATGATTAAATGAACGTATTTTTTATTTTGTAAAATAAGGATTTCTAATAATAACTGCCCCGTATACAGGTTGATAGTTTTTACAAAATTAAACTTGCCGTTACACTGTGTGGTTTGATGTTATCCTAGAACATAAGCTAACATATAGGTATCCAGGTACATTTTCAGTTGTTGCTGCAGATAATAATAATGGAATCTCTTTTAAACTTTGAAAAATATTTGTATATTACTGTCAACGCACGGACGCTTTGAAGTGTAAATAAATTCAAATTGAATCTGTCAACGTTAGTCCACAAAACCATTGACAGCGTGGACACAGGTCATAGAAAATTCTTTAAAATATATAGTTACGATAAAATAATTTTATGGCTTATTGTAATCTGTAAAGGACGAGTAAAGAACGTAATTCTTTCCAAAGTTCGATTCGTGCAAAATGTATTGTGTTCGAACATTCAATAAGAATATAGTATATCCGTGCGAGTATAATGTAATTTGTTTCCTATATCGTTTCTTTGTAACTCGACATATAGATGAAATATTTTATCCATCATTATTATGGATACTATACTATTTATTTGTAAGGCAGATTACCGTGATAGCTTAAGTTCATAACATTTATAGAGTTGAAGGGTCCAGCGAGTCTAAACCTCCTGATTAATAACAATATATACTTGGTTGCGCTCAGTTAACGACGTATACCTTTTAAGTTTTTATTACGGTAATCTTTCAAAGTCGTCTGTTTTATTTATTTATTTATTTATTTATTTTTTTTTTTTTGTTCTGTGAACAACCTAAACTAATCTAAATTCTTATAAATACTCGTGTATTATATTATATGGAAGTTGATCCACTGTATATTCTAACAGGTATTTAATCTATACGGTATAGGTATACCTATTACAGTACCTAACACATAATATTACGTATAATTTAATATACTTAATATGTATATTAAATTATATTAAATTAATTAATAAATTGATTAATTATATTAATATTATATCATATTTATTTAAACGCGTTCAGTGGTTAGGATAAACAACACATCTGGTTAAAATGCTATTATTTTTAGGGCATAGAAAAACTTTAGCAGTTATTATTACTTATATAAAATGCGTAATTCCGTTATAATCCAATGAATACAAAAATTAACAACAATTTCATAAAACATATTTTTTTAACCCGTAAATTATAATTTTGTTTTATATACTGAACAATTATATTTTAATAATAATTTCGTATCCAAAATATGGAAATGAACATAAAAACTAATTTAATTACTTAAGTTTAAAAGTTTAAAACAAAAATTATTTGTCCAAATTCAACATTATACATAATAAATAATAAACTCATTACAAAGTCACTTATTAAGTCAGTTTTAAAAGTAATTAAAGCTGTAATATAGATTTTGAACAGTGCGAAGTATCTATTAATTTTACTATGATGTTTATTTATTTGTTCACTACTTTTTTCCAGAAACAACTTTCAGAGAAGAAAGAGTTAATTAGAAGTTCTAGAATTTAGACTTTTTTTTGATAGAAAATATATTCTAAGTATTACTTTCCAGAAATCAGTTTTGGATTTTTCCAATAAATTTCTTATTGACAAAGGAAAACTACATTTCATTACGCAAAATTGTTATAAATAAGAAAATAACAAATAAAGTTTTCATTGTTATTAGTAGGTACATTACTGAAATAAAATATATGGTGATGTCGTGAAACTTTCAAATTTTTTTATTTTTAACAGTAATAGTTGTATGTACCTATATTATACCGAACTGTGGTGCTCAAAATTATTTTATAGAAATCAATATGATTTATTATTGCTTTTAAATTTAATATATCTGACATGCAAAATACTCCCACCTACTATTGCTGCTTTAGTTTTAAAACTATTTTAAGGACATGCAAGAATATATTTAGTTATTTATTTCAATATACGGACATGATCCTTTTTCATACTTAAACAATGAATAAATACAAAAATATAGAAAATACAAAGAATATTCATGTACAAAAAGACAAAAATATAACAATATATTTATAACTATTTACTCTTAATAATAGATTGAATATAGTGAAAAAAACTATAAAGATATTAGAAAAGTTAAATAAAATCAAAAACATAATAGTATTTCCAGCAAACATCAGAAGGTTAGCAGGAGAATTTAAAATATAATTTTTATTTAAAAATAAAAGATAAAATGGTTTAAAGTCTCTGGTATTAAGGCAATTCATTTTAAAACTAATTAATGACAATATTTCAGGATAATCAATTAAACCTAATAATATAATTTGTGAAGAAATCTTGATAATAAGAGGATACGACATTTATTTACGTTCAATTTACATTTATTCACATTCAAAAATAAATAATACCTATCACACCACAAAAGCAAGTTATTGATGTCAGATTGTATCTAATCACATCTTGTTGAGTATTTATAATTTTTATTAGTTTAGCGCCATCTGCAAAAAAAAGAATATTAGAATTCATTATAATATTTGGGAGATCATTAATAAAAATATTAAAGAGTAACGTAGATTAGTGCAGGTCGCCCTGTTGTGTTATTACATTATACAATTTGTATCTTAAATTCTCAAACAAACTAAGGAATATGTACATTGATTTATTAGTTCATTGGTTCATAATTGGTTCTACAATATTATACTTTCGGTAAATAATTTTTCTGGTGAAAAAATTTAAATTATTAATAAGTAAAATATACAAAAATATAAACCTATATATATATATATATAGGGATAACAGATAATATAGAGGTCATTTTTTAAATTTAAAAAACACTTCGTAAGACTGTGAACAAAACAAACTGTATAACCAATCATATATGCGCAAACGTGCTATGCTATGCTAAAATTGATCTATTCTGGTCCAAGCGATTGCTTTTTGACAGAGGGTCTGATGTGGAAGGATTTATGAGAGTTGTTTAGAGAATTTTTCCTAGAATTTTAGAGGGGGGTTACGAATTTTTCTGGAGTTTACTGGGCGTTTAGAGATTTTGACGATGTAGTCGTGATGAGAGAAGGATATGGACTGTGCTAGGGATAAGGATGAAGATGTCATGAAGTCAGTGAGGGAAGGGATATTTGTTGAATGTCTGATGGAGTGGTTGCTGACAAACCATGGAAGGTCGCAAATTTTCCTAAGGGTATTAGATTGCACCGCTT
>JAIPRL010006429.1:0-27385 GCA_025469235.1 Pemphigus obesinymphae
ATAATATTTGAAAAGTTACCTAAAAAGACGGCAATTGACAATTATGTACCTACAATATTATTAATTATTATGCATTTTTCATAATTTAACGTAATTTAACTATAATTGATAATCATAGTAATCTCACGATAATCATGATAATCCCTGATAATCTTTGATAATCTAGAAAATTTTGATAATCAGTAATCGGGTGTACAAAACTTATATTAGTGGTTTACCCCTCGATAAAAAGTGATACGGGTACGGGGCTATTTTTAGATTAATTTTAAAATGTACATAAATATTTCTAAATTGTTAGATTTTTATTTTTCATAATATTTCTTAAAAATTGCTTATATAGAACCGTGTTGCGGCCTTTTAACAGGTGATCGTCCACCACAGTCATGACGGTATATATTATTATTATTATTATACACGGACATAATATGACTTCCGAAATTTGACGATTCTGGCAATATACTGCTGCGCCGTATACGATTTGCCTTTATACGATATGCAACTGTACGTGTACCCATAAAAACTGTATTTAAAATGATATTGTGTAACACGGTTTGTCACATGTGAAAAATCGATCTCTATGAGACCATGTCCGACAAACGCGCTCGGAATCACGTGTGTACGGTTCGTACACGCGATACCTATATATAATATAAAATATAATTTATCGTATATATATATATATATATATATATATATATGACGAGCGCCACTGTACTGGCTGGTACACGATTGCTGGTCCCGACATGACACAATCTCGGCGGCATTGTAGCATGTGTCGAACACGAGGGTCTCCCGTATAATAATAATAATAATAATAATAATATCACACTGGCACAGTAACGCACGTTACCCGACCGGAAGAACGTAAAACGTCAAAAGTTATCAGCTATCCGCCGGCAGCGTTTTCTCCTCTAGACGGTCGTTCCCGCAAAACCACCGCCGCCGCAGCACCACTGTCATCAATATTTTCATCCCTTATCACTCGCAATTTCACCGCCACATACCGATTTTCCGATCCGATATCGCATATCGTATTATATATTATATTCAAGTGTATACGATGTAATATTATATAATTGGTTATAGGCTTCGCTTCGCTTTGCACACAACAATAATACAATACACGTACAATTATTATTATTACAATAACGACGTTTGCAGGACATCGTCGTTATCCATCACCTGCAACATGCCGGGACACGAGGACGACGAAGACAACTTCTGGCCGAACATCTCATCAGGTACACACTATAGAATACTCGCACATGTTGTCTAATGTGTTCTCATTCAACCCGGGTTTAAACAGTGGAGAATCTCAATTAATCCCTCTAAAACATCAGCCATCTTCTTCTCTAACAAAAGCATCCTTAACACACCTAAAACCAAAGTCCTTAACACCCCGATTAGCTGGTCCTACTCGATTAGATACCTGGGAGTTATCATCGACAGGAATCTAAATTTCTCAGCCCACACCAAGTCCGTCGTTAATAAAACTAAAGCAGCAGGCCACCTCCTCTTTCCCATGTTAAACAGAAAAAGCCCACTTTCCATCAAAACCAAACTTTACATTTTCAAAGCCTACATGCGCCCCGTTCTAACATACGCCTCCCCCGAATGAGCTTCCAATATTTCAAACACCAACTGGTCCCGCATAGAAGCCGTCCAAAACAATACTCTCGGCCAAATCGCCGACCTCCCATTCTACGTTAGCAACCACACACCATCAGGAAATCCACCATCGTCCCGTCCATTCTCGACTACACCAATTCCACCGCCACCAAACTCAAACAGTCGATTACTTCGTCCCCCTTTCCACACATCGCGTCTATCTCAACCCGCCCCGGCCTACTCGACGGCCACAAAAGAAACCGTCCTCTCAACTTCTAAAATTCTAAAACCATAAATTCACCCCCTCGCCACCTCACAACTCCTGATACATCCGACCCTCTGGTAGAAGCATACGCTTGAGACAGAGTACCCCCTCCCCCCCCCCCAAAAAAAAAAAGCAAGTCAAGTCAGTCTAATGTGTGTGCATTATTTTATATTATACATATTTGCGTGGATAGATAACGGTTATTTTTTATTTCGTCATTTACTCCCTACGCACAAGGGAAATAACGATATTAATTATTACAATATTATTATTAGCGTTCTTATACCTCACGTATAATATGCGTAATTCTATGACCGTGTAGACTATATAGGTACGTCAACCGTAAAAAAAAAACACGTTTACGTTAATGTTCAGATAAATAATAATAATAGTAATAATAATATACTTTTTTACCGTACGTACGCGCACGTGTTTGTTTTTCCGGGCTTTTTGTCGAATAGGCAAATTTGTCGTATGAAAGCGAACTCGAAGCACGTTCGTTGGAATCGCGGTTCGTTGGCGTTTGATGGCACGTATCGGTTTCGCGAAAATCAAATGCCAGCATTGGCGAAACGTTTGGTTTATTTTTTTTTTTTAATTATTTCTTCCAGTTGTGTATAATTGGGTACGTGAATACCGGAATATATTTAAATAATGTTACCTTGTAAATGCTGTGAATTGCCTTAAAGCGATCGTTTCGATACACCTTGTACCCATATCGAAAATAGGAAAGTGCTTGATTAATTAATGTTTAATATATATTATTACGTTATATACATTTTAACAAAATATCGAAGTGTATAATACATAATAATACCTATTATATATATAATAAAATAACGGAGCGCCTACCTATATACTTAGATCTTATCGAGTACCTATTCGGATTTAAATTTGCCGCGGAGTGATTGATTTAAATTAATTTGAATTTTCAAACACTTATATAGAGTCAACCGAAATCGGATAAAATCTCTCTCACGTCGATTCTATTCTATTGTTATCTATAACGATAATCGTGGTAAAACGCGTTTATTTTTCACTCATTTTTAACAGATCTAAACATAATGTAATTGAATAATATATTATGTTAATTCCCTGTATAAATTCGATAGTTTAACTTGGTTACAATTTTTTATCGGGTATCTAATAATAGTAATATATTATAATATGGGTAGTACCCCGTAGTTAATATTTTACAATTATCATATCTGCTCAGGTAGATCTACTTATTATAATATGATATATACCTAGTATACGGTTTATATAACATATATGATCATTTTTTTATTATTATAAAATTTAAATGTTAGTGTCGTAGTATATGGTACATTACGGTAAGCATTCCGTTTTATGACTAGTTAAGACAGTTTTTTTTTTTTAAAAGAACTGTCGTCATATAGTGTTGACATACTCGATAATCTCTCGTGAGCAATGACTGCGTATGCCATCGTGAACGTACGGGCTGAAAGACCTAAACACGCGACATCAATGCACGAGTTCCGATACTATATTATATACTCTGGACCGATACTATATCGCGTGCGTCCGTAACACATGTGTACTATCTATATATTACAAGTTACACAGGCGTCGACTGTAAACGTTCAAAAGTCATGACCATATTTCGAAGGACGTAAAATATCGATTCGGATATAATATATACAAGTGTCTACGATAAGCAGCATTTTTGTCTAAAAAGAAAACATTTGGTGATTTTTCGATTTTTCCAGTAGTTTTTTTCAAGCGTAAAAAACCCGAATTTTGTTCAGAATAGATTTCCAATTCAATAATTTTTTTTTCTAATATAAAATTAAACTAACTTACTAACTAACTACATTAATCTGTATGAGAATCTAAGGGTGAAGTTATTATATAGACTAACTCTCCGCATCTGCACCTATGTCTGGATGAATTTTTTCTTTTTATTTATATGTGAATAAACATAAAATTCGTTTAATGTATCTTATGTTATTTCCTCTGTTATTTCACTGGATACGTTATAAAATTCAATAAAAGTTACCTAGGTCACTATTTATTACTTTTCTGTAAATAAGCCACCAAAATTATTCATTTTTTACTGAAGGCTAAGTAATATAATATTATATATACATATATATTTAAATGTAGTGGTTTGTGATTAAAAAAAATTAAAAACGAGTTCTTAGAAAAATGTAATATTTTAATTATTATACACTATATCTACATATATTTATTTTTAGACTCTGTAAGACTCTATTTAGGAGCTGCTTTAGCGTTTTATAATGATTTATTTTTTCTGGAAACAACTTTTCAACCAGAAGACTTGATTTAATTTCGGTGTACCTATTTTCCGATAGCAATTTTAAATAAAGACTGAAAAATAGAAACAAAAAACCGGTTAATTCTTTGTAATTCCGAAAGAAATGTGTCTAAGAAGGGACTATAGTAGTATTTATATAAGGCAATAGTAATGTTGAATTCGAATCCTAACCGAACTTCGAAAAAGTGCGAAAATCGAAAAAAAAGGTCATCGACTTTTTCTACTATTGCCGATCAATGACTGTTTTTGCATTGGGTCGACCTAACTCGAATTTATACATAAAAAATAGTCCGGTTCGACTTTTTACGATTTAAGTTCGAATTTTTGAACTTAAGGCCTTGATGCGGATTCGGTGCCCAGACTTAAAACCAACGTGAGCACATATGCCGTTGGTTTGCGTTGGTCACGAAGTCTGGACACACTTTAATATCTACCCGAGTCAGGGCCGTATTTAGGGGACTGCCCTAAATACAATTGCCCGAAGGCGGCACATTAAAGTGGGAGAGGCGTTTGAACTGCAGGGGCGTCATTTGAGGATTCAGACTATATTTGAAGTCGGCCAACTTATTAAAAAAAAGTTGAACCTTTTTTTTTCTATTATTGCTCATACAAAATAGAGTTCAATCAGTTGGCCAAATTAACATACACCCTCCTCCCACTCAATTTTCTAAACACGACCCTGACCTAAGTTATCATTTTTATATATATATAATTATATATTTTTTCGTGTATCTACAAAGGCGACTCGTTAACCCCGGGGCCACGAAATTTCACGAAATCCGGGCCTGTATTCGGGCGTAGAAAAAGTTTTCGCCCGGTCGGTCGGTCGCATTGTCGGTCGGTCGTATTGTCGGTCATTCGTCTGGCATTATTTTATTATTATTATTTCGATTTCATTACCACCGACGGTAGATAGACGGTAAAACATGTTATTATTATATTACAATATATAATAATATAGTATATAGTGACTGGACGCTCTATTAGCAGCGTACCCCCTGGGAAACTCGGATAACTGACATTGTGATAAATTAGTTCATCACTTTGAATATATTATATTAATGTCTAATAATATTTGACGGGATAACAATATTGCTACCGCTCATCTATACATCGGCTATTGGTGTGTCGCGCGGTTGCCTACTTATGTGGCGCAGAGCGGACAATGGAAGAAAACAAACGCGCGTACATTATTATTGTACACAATAATATAATATCGTATAGTGTACGAGTCGTTGTGTATAGTAGCCGTCCGGGATCCGGTCGACAATAGAGCCGTCTCGTTTTCCCATTGGCCCGGTTAGAGGGCTCCCTCTGGGCTCCGACGAAAACTCGCGTCGTCGTCGGGCCCCGGTGATACGACGCGACGATGATGCATTCCGCCGCCGGCAGTGCTCCGCTACGCCGAGAACAATACGAATTCCGGTACGTCCTCCTCCTCGTGCCTGCGAGCGAGCGTACAACGTGTATAACGAGCACGCGGCCGTGTTTTTGTGACATTATCCATTCTTATAACGTTCACAGACCTCCACACACACACACACACACACACACACACACGGGTATTCTTTCACGATGTTTAACAACAAACGTGTACGGTTTCCTCTCCCCCCCCTCCCCATCTAGGAGACGTCAACGCGATACCTGGACTCGTTGTCGGACGACGCCGGCGGCGGGGCCCCACGCGCGTTAAACACTCGGACCGAAAATATTCGCGAACTGATTGAATACTATCCCGCCCGTGACCCGTATACGGTAGGCACATACGTGTTGTCTGCGATGATTGTTTATTTTATTGTTTTTTTCTCCCTTCGGACCGCCGTCTCCTCGTCGTATAATAATGATAATGATATTGTAGCACGATAAAATCAAATAATAGATCTGTTCTGACCAATTTCTCCGCGAAGCTCATACAGCGATGCGATGCATTGCTTCGGGGGGGGGGGGGGGAGTACACTCTGTTTCGAGCTGTTGCTTCTACCGGAGAGAGTAGGATGTTGTGCACGAGTTCTGAGGTGGAGGTGAAGAAGATTATTGGTGGGGAACCATTGAGGGAGCTGGGTCAAAGATGTTTGGAAGGGTTTTAGGAGATGATTGAGGTTTCGAGCTTCGATGTAGCCGAGTTAACGTAGTCGGCGATTGACGGGATGTTAGATTTTCTAATTGTATACGGTTGCTCACGGAGGATTGTGGATTTGACGGCCTCAATGGAGGACCAGTTGCTGTTTGATATGTTGAAAGCCGTTCTAACATAGGGCGCATGCAGGATTTGTAGATCTATCGTGACGTTTGGATGGAAAGACGACTTTTATTGTCAAACATGGGGAAAAGCAGATGACTGGCAACTTTGGTTTTATTCATAGCGATTTTTGACCATCATATTATATACTTGGCGGCGGAAGATTTAGCGTCCGTTTCGCTTCTCCTTATTGGTTTTCGAAAGATCAACTCACAATTATACAGCGCTGTTCGAAATAATACGTGCGTGTATATCAATGCATGGCGACTTTGGCAGCGGTGCGATCGAGGAAGTGGTTTTGGCTGCGCGACTGGTCATCATCTTAACGTGCACGGGGTATATCGATAAGACTCGGATTGCTAATCTTATGACTACGGTGGTCTAGCTGTGTACTCTTTTCGGGCTATTGTCTATGAAGAGTTGTGTAAAATTATGCTCTGGAATGAATATCATGATTGGTTAGTCATTATTTATAGACCGGTCAAATGGCCGTATTTTCCCGATTACTACTGGAGTAGCGTCGATGCATCCCAATTGTTGAACATGCTGAAATGATAATCTGGAGTTCCTGTTAAAGGTAATTTTAGTGAAATGTATGATACGGCCTCGGAAAGATGGTACAAGGCATGAAATAACTACTAAAAGGTAAACAAAATAAAAATACGTCAATCAGAAGGGGGAGGGGTGAAAGCACATCGTTCATGGTAGTTGCAGTGAATGTGTCGAATTTCTAAATAATGATGGTGGCAACTAGAAGTGAATGGATGGTCCTATTCTTCCGTCCAAATAATGTAGTCATTAAAGTGATAGATTTTTGGACCAAGAGAGGAATTTAAGCCGATTGACAAGAGAAGAAGCCAAGAATAATAAGTGTTATGATAAATCATGTTTTTCATTAAAACGATATTGAGCGACGCATGGTGTAATATATATATATACAAAAGCCATAACTGTAACTATCGATTATATTATAATACAGTATACGAGTATCTATTATAGTAACATACAATTATTACCTTGTATTCAATTTCACGCCTTATAACTTCAAATTATTACTTTTATAACATACAAATCTCAAAATCTATAGTTTCTACTTATTCTAATAGCCCAAAATTTGAAAATAATGTTTAAAATGTTATCATGTTAATTTGGTAAGTACCATGACAAAATAGATAGGTATGTCAGCAATAATACGAATTTTAGTCCGATATGCTCTTCTCCGCTTTATTCCATATATTAGGTTCTCCGCTTTCAATTCAATTCTGTGGTGATAGTTTAGAAATGTATGCTTGATATATGTAACCAATGAGAAGCGGAGAACTTAATACACGGTAAAAAGTGGGTATACTTCATAGAGATCTGCGTATCACAATGTTGCTGACATACCTATCTATTTTGTCATGGTAGGTACCTATATATACTCAGTACAAACTTAAGTCTCCAAAATAATTATCTTTTTAATAAATTAAAATATTGTAATCAAAATCGATTACGAGCATCCACTTGATCGTAATTTTCCTTTTTTTTCTTTTGGTCTCTCTATAGTCTCTATTATCATGTCCTATGTAAATGCAACGAGTGTAAAATTCACAATATGGTGATGCGAACAATGCAACGATTAAAATAATTATAATCTCTATTAAGTCAAAAACAAAATATCTCGCCACTTGTCTCTATCGTGTACTTTATCTTTCCAATTATCCACTTCCAACGTTCTTAAATCACTCTACGCCATCAAACTATTTTCTTCTTAGTTTTTTATGTAGTCTCTTATGGCCTATAGTTTCCATTCAACGGTTTCTCTTTTTCTAATTTACCTTTATTCTCATAATTCGTCTTATAGCCATTAAATTCTATGACCTCTAATGAAACTATAAGTGACTATCCTTATGTCCAAAATATCTTATTTCTCTCTGTTAGGTATATCTCTTCTGACCACTTTTCACGATTGCATCATATACTAGGAAACACATTATAAGTTGAGATACTTCGCTATAATTACTAAAAAGTAAACAAAATAAAATAAAACCGGTCAGTAAAGGGTGGAAGGACTCTAATCGTCGGATAGGATACTCAGTGAATGTGTTGAATTTAAAAGAAATGAGTAACCATTTCTTTTATGACAACGATTCCGAGTGGAGCATGCAGTTTTGTATATTATACGCAGTATACAATTATTATTAACAATACACAATAATAATATGATTTACCTTGTATTAAATTGCCAGGCATCAAAACCTTACATACATTACCACTTTTATGACATCAAAATATATAATTGCTGTAAATAGCCTAAAATTGGAAAACCATTTTTGAAAAATGCATCACGTTAATATGTTACTAAAATGATAAAGTAAAATAATTAATGGCAAAAAAAAAAAAAAAAAAAATCTATTAAAAAATACATCATTGTAAGACCAATATATTACTCTTTTCTCTCAGAATATAAAAGATGATATTTCAATTGAAATATTGTGTATACTTGGATTGTAGTCGAATGCTGTAGTCTGCAGGTATTACTTTATAAGTGCTAGTATAATAGGATGTACAGAAATGATTTATATTTGATTTGAAATGGAAACTTGGTATACGCCGCTGCCGACGCGTAGACACAAACGTCTATATAGTAGTGATATGATGCGGAGACGATAGGAAAAGAGAACTTTTTAAATAATATGTTAATAGTGAATTATAATCGGTATTGTTAAAAACACAGCCTCCAGTGAAAACATAAAATAACAATACCGGATCGCGTTTGTTGATTGAATTATTATTATTAATAAACAGAGCACTGCACAATCGCTTTGATTAGTGCCTATATTATCATAAAACCGAATTAATGAAGGAAAATAACAAATGCGTACAATGGACATTTCGTATCGTTGATTAACGTCGGATATAATGATTATATTATTATTATTATTATTATTATGGTATGGTGGACGTGTGATTACGCACGCGTGCCATTTCGCGCAATGCCTTTGGAAATCCAGCAGCTTTTTAAGCGCCTGTATCAGTAATAATATGTTGTGAAAGCAGTTGGCTTCCGGCCTAATTAAATGAACAAGGGATACGCAGGTCTATTTACCTACATAAAGATTATGCCAATTAACGAACAGTTTAAATTAAACGCCGGTGTAACAGAATTGTTAGGTTAATAGGTATATGTCGGTAGTATTTTGCAGTATCCGATCGGTACAAGGCATAAAGGGTGTATAACTGTATACCTATATACATATATTTACCAACAACGTTAATAACCCTATATTGTGTACAATGCCCATTCAAGTAATAACGGATCGTGTTCATAATTAGAACAACAATTATAAATATTTGAATTTGTGAAAAATTAATTTAAAAAAAACAATATCGTCTTCAAACCACAGAGTAATAATAATATAGAGATGGCATTTCATATAGCAATGTGTAAAGAAAAAAAGGCCCTTTTCACACAAACACTGCATCCGATAAACTATACCGTTAGATGGTGCTGTTTTCATAATAAAATTCAATGATAACAAAACATTTTCATTTCGTCGTGCCATTATTTATTGTATTTAATTTAAATATAACATGATTTGTACTTGTACATCATATTATGTGCAAAGTAAAATCGTTCAATATACAAATATTATATTGTAGTGTATTAATATTCCATTATACTCGTAACATACAATATTATTGTACACAATTATGTGCATATTCACTTTAATGTGGCATACAATATATTTTGAATTCGTTAAAGTGGTCACACTCAATGAACACCGATGTCGCTGCATTTTCTTATGATCATAGCCACCCCTAGCTTCAAACCATGACAAAATAAACACGTATGACAGCAACTTACATGTTTTTGTTCAACACTCGCAATCATGGTGGACGCTTTTCTCCGCTTATCATCATCTCAGTATCTACGATTATCATGATTTTTGTTATGATATTTTTATCGTATTGCCACCTTTTTTGTTTTTTAAAAGCATAACAAAAATATGTAATTCACTTTTAAGCGTTTTTATAATTTGTTAATTAATCTTTAATTCGAATAAATATGCCACTCTGTGTGTTTAGTGGTTGTTTAAGTGGAATTAGACGTAAAGGTATTGTAAATAATTTCAAAATACATTTACGTAAATTTCCTAAAGATGTAAAGTTGCGTGAGAAATGGCTCAAACAAATTAAAAAAGGTTCAAACAAACCGTGAATTTTGAATCCGGTACATTATAATAAAAATTACGATATTAATTTCACTGTATAATTATGTTATAGTTAGGTAATTAAAAATAATAATTAATGTACTGTAAAAATATAGATTTAAGAATTAAACTTTATACTTACTTTTAATTACATAAATAAAAGATTATTGAAGAAAATTTCCACAATAATGCTCAACACATAACGAAAACAATGTAATTATCACATATACTGTCTTAAATCATGCACCGGTCTACCGAGAAAAGAACATTGATAACATTTGGAGAAAATCAATATGGCGGTACTCGCGTATCACAATGTTGCCAGTAAACCTTTTTATTTGGTCATGCTTTAAACTATATAGGTATTTCATTATCTTTACATTACTTAGATAATAGATACCTACTGTTATATATACGAAAATGTATCGGTATATTAATTATACATTTTCAATAACTTGACTTTTAATTATTACCTACTATTATTCAATAGCGAATATCGCGAGCTTGGGTCAGCCTACGTTCACCTTTTTTTTCCTTTGAGTTTTGGTACATTACATTGACACTACTTTCCGTTACAATACAGCTGATGCTGTTCGACGGAGATGCATCGCAGGATTATATTATTATTTTAATTGTGTAATATACCGTTAGGTGTTCGGAGATCACTTCGTGGTCGTGATCATTAAAAGTCTCGACAATCAAACGCCGCGACACCATTAACCGTGAGTGCGGGAAGAACGAACCTATATATAGACGCCTCGCTGCGATTTATTCGAATGTTTTATATAGGTACACTTAGCTAGTTACAAGAATTTCACGTTTTTCTCACTCAGACGTAACGTCATATTAACGTAGTGTCATTGGCTGTTGTAGCGTTGTCACAAAGACGATTTATTGAAAACCAAAGTAAAATGAATAATTTATATCTAGGTGGGTAATACGATTGGGTTGATATTCGATATAGGTTTTCAAACCGATATTAAAATCAATATTAGGGTTAGTTAGTTTACTTTACATGTCTACAATAGTTTGTTAACTGATAACAAATTAATAAACATAGATACGTAGACGGCAGCCTTTAGCAGCTGACCTGACGGCCGTATTATACCACCCACCGAGACAGAAATCAACGGGATAACTATTTATAAATATTTGGTTTGTCACCCTTTTTATCATTTGTTGGTTTTATCTGATGACGTGTGTGATTATCATAATATTTATTATGATATACAGGGAAAGAAAATCTAGGCTTTCAATAAATTTGGAAAACGAATTTACATGAATAACCTTTTTTTTTTTTCTAAACCAAAATGATGCTCCCCGATAGCGAAATTACTTAGAAAAACAGGAAATTACACGAGAAGTGTACTTCTCGAAAATCCGGGCCCCCTAAAATCTTTGGGCTCGTGGCAGGGAAGTTCATATTTATCGATGGAAGGGTGAATAGGGATGATAATTGAAAAATAATTAAGGGCTAATTCTTATTCAAAATCAATTTTATACTGCTCAAATAATGATGAAAAAATTCTAAAGAAGGAGCGTCACGTCGCACGTCGCCCCCTGTCAAATCCGGCACTGCCCCGGGGTGAACAGGTTTAGCTGATTATATAATATGGGGCCATGTTATATTTTCTTTTTAGTTCTGACAATCATAGTGTATATTTATCGGAGAAAATTTATATTGTATACTATAAGACGATTTTTTTGGTATTTGTATATAACAGGAAGGTTAATCGCGGTATTATCTTCAAGGAGTTCGCACATATTTTATATAGGAATTCTAAAACTATTTGTGTTGTGTGCACTGCGCCATCATAATATCGGAACCCCGAAGATTTGTCACCGAGATGAGCGAGATTTGGTCGTCGGTTGACCGGTCGATCGTCGGCACGTCCGTCGCGTCGGGTCGAAGAGATTTCTATCTCGACGTTGCGTTATCGCGCGTAACTATATATAACCACTTGAAACGGCGCTGAGGCCGGTTCTCGTTTCGTGAAAATTATTTTCCCTTCTCGCCTTACACTGCACGCACGGAAGACGTATGCGTTATGGAAAGTCGTATATATTATTTATATAAATATATGCCTAACATAACGTAGGCACACGTATAGATGTGCATAATATATAATATATATATATACGGTACATGTCGTATGATGAAAAGCAGAACTATTAAAGTATCAGACTTTGCGTGAAACGAGCGTGTTTACGGTCCGGGCCGACGCAAGACATAAATACGTACGAGGCTATAATGTGCTCGCGCGCGTATACGATTACACACACGACCCAATCGACGTTCACGAGTTCGCGTGCCCTGCGTACAAATTGTTATTGGGTATATATTACAATAAATATATATATATGTATAGCCGGTATGCCCTTGTGTGTATACGTAATATATATTATAGATAGATAGATAGCTGGTACCTATAGTGACGATAATAATAATAATAATAATAATAACGATAATGATAATTCAAAACGGGGTTACCGTGTTTTTCGAAACGGCCATTTCCGACCCGACTCGGTGGTCAACCACCTGTGACCCCCGCCGGCTTTCGACGTCCGAAAAAAAAATCTGCCTAGGTGTGAAAATACACGGTCCTATAGTCACGAACTCTCCACCAAACTCGCCCAATACATGACGGTATTTGTATATCACATTAAACAATAAGATATTATGATAAATACGATATTTAGGACCGACCCCAG
The DNA here is from genome assembly GCA_025469235.1 of Pemphigus obesinymphae. Classification (NCBI taxonomy): domain Eukaryota; kingdom Metazoa; phylum Arthropoda; class Insecta; order Hemiptera; family Aphididae; genus Pemphigus; species Pemphigus obesinymphae. The sequence goes on from JAIPRL010006429.1 coordinate 13,317, forward strand.
GACGTCCGAAATCTGTGTACGGATGTCGACCCCGAGATAACGTTCCGGCTATAAATTATATCGTTAAAAATCGTTGTCGTCGGTGCCCGAACAAAACTTAACCAACGAACAAACACGTAACTCGTTTGGATTCTGGACGTCACGTCCGGGTCCGACAAAAGTCATAATATCACGACGACCAACGGCCATTAAGATTATATCGGGATATCCAACGAATGTCCCCGTTCTCACACCTGGTAACATTAGTTCGCAGTCGGGATCTACAATTATGCCACGAAAACATCTCGTCAGTGTACCAAACTAAAATATGTACGATTTTTCCTATCAACCCGTTTAAAAGTCGAACATAAGTACCTCCCGCATATTATATCGTTATCTAGGGCTATTTGGGGGGGAGGATATAGTACCCTTTTTTAAAAAATATTTCGGCGTATACCTCTTATACATTTTCTAAATTTGAAACTTTAAAAACGGGAATAATAATTACTCTACTGTAGTCGCGTAACCAAGGGGACCACATTTTTATATTTTAGATTTTAAGTATGGTACCTGCATATATTTGTTTTACTATAATGTATTTTTTTTTCATGCACCCTAAATACACTATATATACTCGTTCTCGAGGTGTCGAGTAGGAAGTATCAGCTAAAGAGCTTTTTGATTGGAAGTTCGTTATAGTTGGTACTTTAAAGAGATGAAGATTTCCCCGGTACTTGTCTTAAGCGTAAAGGAAAACTTCCAAAAGTTTGTATGTACATAATACATACATAGGTACATTGTGTATTATACCTATATGATTTTTCTGGTAGAACGAGCCGTGCTGTGATCGAGATTCAGTACCTATATATTTGAATATCGCGTACGAATTGTATCTAAAAAAAATGACCTTAAAAATCCAATTTTAAAACATTTTAAAATGATTACGGGAAAACGGGAATTTTGCCAAAAAAATAAAAACTAAAATTTTAATAAAATCTGAAACCGATTCGAATATGATCAATATAGTAGGCGCGATCCATAAATTTCATCTGACCCCTACAGTTCCAAAAGTACAGCTTTAAAAATGATTTAACCATTATTATGTTTAGAATTTTTACTATGTTCGAGGAATATTTTTTTAGTTTTAGGTACAAATTTCAGGTCTTCAAAATAAATCTAAAAAATCAGTTTAATATTTGAAAAGAGAGAAGAAAAATTCAGGATTTCCCAAATTGATCTGACAATAGAATATGTTGTATTACGACCATGTAAAATGTTTAATATATAACATGTACATACAATGTTTTATCTTAAATATAAAGGATTATTTATTTATTATTTTGTTACGAAATGTTTGGTGGCTGATGGGGGGGGGAGGGTGTAGAACCGTAAAGATAACTCACAAAAGTAACTTTATTTCACTTTTACCGTCTCGTAATGTTTTTTCAATTCAAGCATTGTATATATTGTAGTTGCACTCTTTGGTTGTCGACACTACTATATATATTATAACGGCTAAAGTATAAATCTGAGTATAAGTATATGTATGGAATTACGTATAATTCTCGTCGCGACATTGTGTATAATATATAATATGTGGGTGTATGTGAGTATATATAGGGATTTGTTCACTCACAGTCGTGTTTTTTTTTCTCGTTCGGATTGTCGCCTTTGCAGTAGGTGTTGAATTAGGCGTTTGTTTAATGTGTATACGTGCATTTTGAAGTATTTGTTTCATATTATTTTGTATTTTGAATCGGATACACATTACACGAATACAAAAGTAAGCCGGTTGTAAAAAAAAAACAGAAAAACTCATTAACTTTACATATATATTAACCCGCTTTATATCATATTATCTCCAAGTATATGTATATATATATATATATACGTATTTAAATATTTATAAAAAATGTAACTATATAATATATATATATATATATACTATAATTAACAGGTGAGAAAGTCGGTATTTGCCGTCTTGTCCAATTTTTCTAAAAAGATTAATTAAATTCCGCTGTAATTACAAATAATTACTTAACGAGTATGGGTTTTAATTAAGCATATAATATATCATACGCCCGTGCGTTACAGATTCTTATCCGTTTTCTTTTCATCGCGATTTCCGTCTGTATATATATTATAATTTTCGTAAATGAAATATCACCCGAGATATATATTTATACCGTTTATGAGAACGTTTACGAGAATAATAATAATAATCGGCAATGGTGTGCTGCAGCGTATAGGTACTCCGATTGTTTGCTCCGCGGTAGTGCTTATAATAAGTACCATGGGAACCGTTTGTGTATAGAACTTCTAACCGGTGTTATACCACGGTTTTGGTACAGGTATACGAGTATATTATGTGAATACTGTGTTTATATGTTTGACGTACAGTTATTGTTGTGAGAACACATTTTGTTATGATTTAAAACACGCCGGGGGGGGGGGGGAGAGAGAGAGAGAGAGAGAGAGAAAAAAAAGAAATAATGATATCCCGACACAAAAACCGCCGCCGCCCCCGCCGCCCTTCGACGTGTTCACGCACGAAAACCAATTTCCACGATCCCTTTTAAACTGCGTTGCAACTATACATAATATATATATATATATATATATATATATATATATATGCGGGGTAGGAGACCGTGTGCGAGGGTATATGCGGCGTAAAATATTACGATTTATTGTCAGGCGTCAGGTGGATTTTCGGGAGCGAAAACAACGCTGGGCACGGTCACTCTCGTGACGGCCATGTAAATCCCGGGAGGGGGGGGGTCGAATTTACCGGCAAAAAAATATATAATAAAATTACCGACTATGTCCGATCCCAACGTACGACGACGTTACGTTATATTGTTATTATCTCGTCGAGAGTGTTTTATAATATACGTTTTCGTGTTTGTACGCCACCCGGAGATAAATATTATTATCGTCTGTGGTGGTGGTGGCGGCCATGTGCACCGCCGGCGGCTGCAATGGACCGCGCGGCCCGGACGTGTCGAACGACGGATACGCGCGCACGCCGACCGGACTGACGATGGGGCTGGCTGGCTTCCGACCGGCTACCGAAGTCCGTCTCTCCCCCGTCCACGTGTGTTCGCCCACGGATAATCTGACTCGTATATGAATATAAATATATCCGTATACGGCGGCGGTGCACGCTGTATAAACTAAACTAAGGTTGCCTTATTCGCGGACGATACTATATATATATATATATATGTTTTACGCACACAACAAAAACTATAAATATGCAGTTGCCCGGCTCCGAAGACAAGTTAAACCTAGCTTCTGATTGGATGACCGAGTGGGGAGGTTAAAAATTGACGTGTCGAAGAATGGTTTTTGGCCTTCTTACCGCACAACCAACCAAAACATGAAACTCCAAGGCCAAGCCATCGCGACTGGTCGACCCATGCCAAGTACCCGGGCGTCGTATCAGACCAGAAACTAAGAGACATGAACAGACACATTAATTATACCGTGCAAAGAGCACGAGGCGTTAAAATAAAAACAAAAAATAGTCCACTACCATTGGCTACGAAAATATCAATTTTTCAAATTTTAAAATTGTCTACGGTACGCTTTAAGCTCGAAGCTGTTGAAAATGTCGCGCTTCGTACTATGAACAGGCGCACACTACCCGACCAACAATCAAAACCTCCGGGACTCGGCTAGGACGAGTACTCTTCACCAGTCTATAAAGTCTTGGGCCCACAAATCAACCTTATCGAAATTCCCACGCCTCAGCACACTTGCTAATTCATATCCGTAATAAACCAACCCATTATCATTCCGATTCGAACTCCAAACAGAGTCCAAATGTAGTAGCCGCTGGTACTCTTTATGGGCCGCCCATCCATAGCAACTAGCACGCTGTATACGTCTGAAATCACGTTCCGTATATATATATATATATATATATGTATATAGACACGGTGTATACAAATTACGAGTATATAGATGATTCCCTCCCCTCTCTGCCCTGGTACGACGTGCGTGTGCGGTAAATCGTTTAATTGCCTCGCGGAGGATCCGCCGGGTTCGGAAAGAAATATTATTATTGTTGTGTAGTACGCATTTTGTCCGGGCCAGTGTGAGCCGAGGATCTCACGAAAAACTACCACGTCCGACATCGATATATATATATATATAGGTACGAACCTATACGTGTTTTCTCGTCGTATATACCGCGTGTGGTATAGAAATATATTATGTGTCTACCGCGACCAACCTATACCTATCGATCAACAATGTCAACGATCGAAATATTGGTACGAAAAATTCGAGGATTCCTCTAAAACCATATACATACAATATATACACATGTCATATCATAAATCGTGTCCGGTATATACATCAGGACTTGTCGTTTTTGAATTTCTGACCGGCAAACTGCCCATCGTATTATGCTCTTGTCAATATATTCGGTCGTCTTACAATAACTATACGTATTATACGGTTTTGTTAGAAAGGGCCACGGCTCCTTTACATAATATTGATAATAACACTTGTTCCTCTTATGGGGTAGTTTTTATAGTTTCATAAAGCGTTAAATATAATATATAACAAGTCGTGAAATAAATATATAGAGAAACACAATAAAAAAATAAAAAATAATCAGTAAACAATTAGTAAAAATATGTTACGCATTCATACAGTTCAGTTTATCATTTCAGTTATCATAGTTATCAGTTTTGGAAATATTTGGTAAATCGATGAATTTCAATAATAAGTTTTATCGGTATAGATATACGCACCGGTGTTTTTTTTTTTACTACGAAAAAGTAGTAGTAATGTTTAAGATATCGTTTTCGAACCGGGATTTTGTGGAATGTACTCGGATCGGATAATAGGGAATTCATAAAAAGTGGTTAGGGCAAACGGGGCCAAAAACACTCAGCCTGTGCAGGTATTTAGATTACGTATCGGTATGTAATATTTTGAATTTTCTTCCTTGAACTCTTTGATTGAATATAAAGTGAGAGTGCTATATAATTAATGGCAAATGTCCATTGATCGGTCGATATTCCCTACGATCAGCCTAGTTGGCCTTTAAAAATTAGACACGGGTAAACGCTCCCTTTGCCCTACCCCACCGAATGACACCACCGAAGCAGTGAGTGCGTTTATTCAGACAATTTTTAATCGTTATATTTAAAAAATACTTGCAGTCAGATTGTTTTTATACGCGAATATATAATATTATATGTGCATTGATGAATATACTATTTGTTCAATTTGTATATAAATGTATACACATTGTATCTCGCTATGGAAATCCACGGGAATTTGTAAAAATTTAGATATTCGATAATAATCGTTGAAAATCGAGTTTACTGTTCGATTTAAAGTCGCAGTGAACGTTTGTGATATTTTATATACCATATACCTAGGTATACACCGTCAAAGCGAGTTTTGAGTAATGATTGTAAAATATTTCTTTTATCCACAAGCCGTAGTGATATATAATGTGTATTATTACATACATTGTACGAGTATACGTACCGTGTGTTACGTATATAATATTGTCGTTCAATATATATAGTATCTGTGGAGTATATACGATTTTTTTGCTTTATATATTGTTTAAGTGTTTACGTGGAGACGTTTTTCTATTATTTTGGTGTAATATATAAATGACTAACATAAATCAAATACTTACGATAACAGTTTTATGGAATTTTGTCGAAATTACTTACTTACTCTTTTTCGCTGTCGTTCGTTGTATTTTTGTCACAAAATGTATTATTCGACAGAAAAAAATAGCAAACCATTTGTAACTGCAACAGACGAACGGCAGCGTATTTATTTTATATATTGACAAGTAATATCTCGTAGTAAAAACTAGGTTTCTACTTTTGGATCTACTCGCATTGATTTATGAAAGAAACTATGTTCCATAACTCTATACTTTCGCTCTATCTTTTATTTTATCTGTACTCGATACGCGCATTTCCGTTTACCAATCAATCTCTCGCGAACTTTTATTTATTATTTGAGTACGCGATGATATAAAACGATAACCTTAAAATACCATATTTTCAATATAATTATTCCCTCTGCAACTTCATTAATAACCATTTAGTCTTGAAAGTTAAAAATATATTAAGTAATTATATTATATATTTATACACTCTGCACTACTACAGATCGTGCTCTTTACACGAGTGTTTGGTACCGACTATATACCTAATAACTATATACATAAAACTACGTTATTATTTTGTTACCATAAAGTCCCGTTTACCTTTACTACCTATTCGTTTTCTACCTAATATATATTAATAAATTTTATAAAACTTTTAGGTGAAATTTTCCGTGGAAACTATAGGCACTAAAAACTTTTAAATCAGAGTCTAGCTATTGTGTAGCGCGTTGGTTGTTTATGTTTTGTACTTGTTGTTATCCTTGTTATTATTATTTATTTGGCGCTTTTAAGCTTTACGTACTTAATCAGCAGTTGTTTCTTTCGAGTTATTTACCACGGAAACACGGTTTTCGTCGTATTATATAGTAGACATCTACGATGCGCTTTGACTCGCAACAATTAAAAACGAAAATGAATTACCATGCAAACGTGCCCCGTCATGTACCATTTTTTCAACGTCGTGTAAATGCACTTTTATTTCCACGTGTCTGAACACATCTTCATTAGTATCCTGTCTTGTGTGTATAATATATGCACTTTAACTGTACGTATATATATATATATATATATATACCTATATACACACCCGACTCGCTGATATTTCAAAAGCCTCCATATTATACGAGTCCTTTGGATAAATTTAAACTGCACGCATTACATTCAGCGCATTGTTTCGCTTTTTTAGTGGAATTGTGTGCGGTCCACGGGTGTATAATGACACGTAACGTATATTATAATATTGTCGTCGAATTATTGATGTCCATGAAGTTGGCCCACCGACTTTGGGAAAACCGTTCAAAATGTATACCAAAATTCATTCCCAAAATTCATTACCAGAATTTGCTATAGTCATTATTTTCCCCACTATTCAAGGGTGGGCCAACTTCTATCTCACACAAATCCATCGAAAATCATACCAAAATTTTCCCCTCGATTTGCTAGAATTTGCGAGTCCATTTCCAGAATTTGTCAAAGCTACTGAATTATCGATCGTCTTACGTAATATGGAGCATAATAATACATGCTAGGACCTATGGGGAGTTACACGTACATATTTGTACACGTACGAACGATTTCCGTAGGTATGGAGGAAACGTACAATACCTTTCGTATATATATTATTTATACGGCGAGTGTGTGGAAGTTTACGTGTTTTCTCCCAAAACGAAAATCATCCGTACGAGTACAAAAAATAGACGTCCGTCACAACACGAACTGTTGTCGTATTGTCGCGCTCGATTATAATAACCTCCGTGTGTGCCACGTCGAAATTGTTATATATATATATATATATTTTTATAGTCTTATGACATGTATATACAGTGTGGTTGCGATAGGATATATCCACTCCGGCGGAGACGCTATGGCCGCGGCGGACTTACTGCAGTAGACGCGTGAAAATAACAACACGTCTGCCCTCCGAACATCAGCCTCCGGGGGCTCCTAACCCGTGCTCGTATATACATATATATATATATATAGGTAGGCATTATTTTACATGTACGTTATTTTAAAGATTTTAAATTGACTATCGTTCCACAAAAGGATAATAATATACACTGCGTGTATACATACGTGTATATTCTCTCTAAATGACTACCTGCAACGGGAAAAAGGAGAAAATGACGGGCTATATATCGTACGTGTATAATATCTATTATGTAATTTGTGTTTGACAGAGAGTAGGACGAAGAAAAAAGAGAAAAAAAATAGAATGTGGATGGCCATGAAACGGCGATGTTATATAGTAGGGTAACTATATTATCGTGTGTGTATACGTGCTCGGCGATGTGCGACCCCAAACGAGGGATGCTGCCCGTCTGTCTGGGAGAAGAACGAGAGAGAAAGAGAGAGAGCAGAAAGCTGCCGCCAATAACTCTCATTGTCGCGGCGTGTCATTCCCAAATGATTTCCACCGCGGTGATGCTGGTGTGGCGCATTGATTATTATTATACGCGTTTTTATTATTCCGGCGGCATTGTTCAATATTCCGGTTTGGCTTTTTTTCCTCGCCTTTTTTTTTTTTTTTTTTTTTTTTTTTTCTATTCTTCGATTAGGTTCCAGTCGGGTTTTTTCGTTTTCGACACGGCCGCGAGATAACGTATAGTAGCAATGGTGGTGGCGATTGCCCCCGCAAAGGACCGCCGGCAAATACGTTATAATTTTATCATTCGGCGGCGACATGACGGTCGTTTATGATTTCGTTCTTATATATAGGAAACGTTTGTGAAAAAAATTTCATTTACCAACTACCATATAAATTTAAAAAATCATTAAACACGTAATAATGGCGTAGTATTCATATATAGGTATTTTATCGTGGAGTTATAATACACACATAGTCAGTGATTTTTCGTAAGGGATAATTAATTTCTCGTCGATTACCATATATACTATATATATCTATATACTTATATACCTATATAGTGCTTGGTACATATAATAGTATTATATAAATGTAATATAATTTAATTTTTCTGCACGTCATTAGCCCAAACACACGACGGTGAGAATTATTATTGTTCCCATATTAATGAAATTTTCATAAATTTCTGGAAAGTAGAAATTTTCTTATTATATTACCTAATATACCTACTCACGTTGATGGATAATCGTTATTTTTATTTGATTAATTCAATAAATAAAAAACTTATTTGATTTTTCCGTATTAAACTATACTATATTATAGTATATATATTTAATATTTACGCAGTTAATAGTTTAGCTTGTTAAAATCGACAATATCATAAATTACAATGTTTGTATGTTATCACTTTTAAACGGCTTATTAAATTTGATTTTAATATTTTTAAAATATGTAACGCATACTTTATATACCTATGAATATGAATATTTAATACAGTACCTATACTATGACTAGTAAGATTAGCAAGTTCTATAGAAATGTTATTTTTTTTTACTTGGTCCAGCAGGACTCGAGCCACTCAAATTGGATTAGGTCACGTATAATATGTCAATAAATATAATATATATATATATATATATATATACATATCTCGGAAGAAAACCCAAAAATATAAAACTTATTACTAAGCTAATTTTTTTAACTTCACTATAAAGATTGTTATTATTATTTATTTTAGTATATATTATAATATGTACCATGTTAGTATATATAGTTTAATAATAATCATATTTTCTGTCACGTTCAAAACATTATGTTTACATTATTCAGTTTCAATACTCAATTCGAACGACCTACATACTTTGTGTATAATATTGCACTGTAGCGTTTAACGAATGAGTTGTATTTCCGCAAAGTCGCAATTGTTAGTTTATATATGGATAAAAGGCGTTTTTTAATTAATCATTTAAAAAATCTTTATTCTTAGAAAAATATTGACGTTGTATGATTTTTCTGCACAGAATGAAAAACAATGAAACGGAATTAAATAAATATATATTTATCTCGAGTTTTTGGGTAGTACGTATCAATAATTTACTTACTAAAAATAAAGTACTGTTAAATTGTATAGGGCAGATACATGAAATCGATATTAAATTTACATGTATAATTGACGTTTTATTTATATATACAAGTACCATATAGTCATTACTCATTATAATATGTCGCATTAATAATATTACTTACATCCGATAAAATTCTGAACCTGTAAAATATGTCGTTATAATGCTGTTGACGGGCCAGTTTCTCTGCGACTGTTGAACGCCATCGCTGTCTGATAATCGTTAGTTATTATAGTTATTACTTATCATTATCATATTATTTACATTAACTATATAATGTACAGAGTGATCGGAATTCAATGTTACAGAATCGTGTTGAATAAGAATCGTAAAACATATAATAACTACCGATGATGGCGCTGAAATATAAAAATATTATAATAAACAGGTAAATAACATTAAAGTATCCATCTAACAATAACGGTATATGACTTCTTACTATATTTTTACTTGGCAAACTGTTTAAAAACGCGTTTCTACGCGTATTTTTCAGAGAGGACATGACCACGATAAAGCCATATATACGTGTACAATATGATATTATGGTACCTACGTGGATACCGAGGTAACCACGAAACACCCGAAATCAAATTTACTTCATATACTCATTCTGTATGTCGATTATATTGATGTACACGTATCCGTGGTTTGCGCAACGTATATTATATATAGTGTGATCTTATTGAGGAAATTCGAAGTGGTCGAAGGTTAAACGCGATAATATATATTTATATAAAGACATAACTTTGCCATTCTATCGGTGGACGGAACATGCTGTTTTCGAGTGATTATTCTCTATAAATGCACAATTATTGATGTATATTAATAGAGCCGGTGCCGGCAACGGGTCAAGAGCCAGGAGCGAATCGATTAAGGCCACTTTTTTGTGCCTATTTGCGTATATAAGTTTATCACGGTCGTATTCGTATATGTCTATCGGCAAATAAAATCACCGGTAATTTCATTAATACAGAACACATATATATTGTAATATTTCTTTATCGCACACCATTTGACGCCACACTACGCGGTGTCTGGCCGTGCGTATTATCATTCGCAGTTTGAAAATATTAGCGCAAAGTTCAAAATTTTTTTTCAACTTATACCTCTACGATCGAGCATACAGCATTCGATCTCGATTTTTCGCATTTAGTTCATCTGAGTCCAAAAAAACAATGTCCTGCGCACACTCGAATACGATAATAATGTCATCATAATATTGTGCGCATACACACGACGAGAGACTGGACCGAGTAGATATTATTACGAGAAGTTTTTAGTGAATTGTTTAGCTCGTACGTAACCTAATATACTGGCTAATGGAGTGTATATGTGCGACAATAAACGTTATGAGTTACCCATTTACATATAATCAATGATTTTCAAGCCCGTGGAAACAATCATTATTTGTATGTATATTCTAGATCCGTGTGACGATCGGATATCTATATATATACGAGGTTATATACAGTGGTTAAAGTGAGGGGGGACGGTGTCCTCTTTCTTTGTTTAGCTTAAGTTTGGCATCCCCTTTAGTATATAGTCCCCTTTATATTTCTAAATGTTTAATTATAAGTTGAGACTGAATTTGTTCTGTTGTACATAATATTCAAAAATTAAATAAAAAAAGTATAAAAAATGGTATTTAGTTATAAATTGTATGCAAGATCTATATTAAGATCTTTATATATAAAGTTATAACCACAGAGTATGTACATTATACATAATAATAGGTAGGTATATACATATATACGTCCGTGATACATTTTTACAAATTAGGTCAATAATAACATGGATTAAAAGTTAAATTTATATAAATATTTTAAAAATTTTTAGGCCATCTAAGTCCATTATTTTTTTCCCTTTTCATCAACTCTATTTCCACTAAGCTTACCCATGTAAAATTTTTATTATATGCAGATGATTTAAAGATATTTCATTCACTTAGATCACCAACTGATTTTGAAGTGCTTCAGAGTGAGTTACACATATTTGCAGACGGGGTTTCTCATTTGGGTCTATCTCTAAACATCTCTAAGTGTAATGTTATTTCCTTCACCAGATCTTCTTCTCCTATCATATCATCTTACACTCTTAATGGCATCGAACTTGAACGTGTTACCTCCATTAAAGACCTTGGATTTATCTACTCGACTAATCTCTGTTTTACTCCTCACATCGACATGATGGTAAATAGAGCACTTAAAATTCTTGGATTCATCATACGCAACACTAAATTTTTTAACTCTGTTAAATGCCTATGTACCTTATATTATGCCCTTGTTCGTTCTCTTTTAGAGTACGGAGCCGTAGTATGGCAACCGTACTTAGCCAAAGATCAATTACGTCTTGAACGTGTTCAAAATAAATTTTTAAATTTTATTGCTTTTAAAATGAATATCTATCACGAACCTCACGATTATTCTATCATAAGACAGGTCCTAAATATCCCAACTCTTTCCTCACGCCGTGACAAAGCAGACTTAGATTTCCTGAACTCAAGGCTAGCCCCTCTCACTAAAACATCGATAGTGGCTAAAATAATCGGTTGCAAATTATAAAAACTTGGTTGCAAATAGTCGCAATTTAGTTGCAAAATATTGACACTGGTTTGGAATTGATCGGACAATGTGGGAGGGCTAACTTCACGCACGTCACTATGACAATGTGGAGAGACAGCAATGACATATCTCTTATATGGTGCTGAACTAAAATATATCTTATTGGAATAGTATTCCCAACACCAAAAATTCCAGTGTTATAGCAAAATCAAAAAATAAAGGTTGGGGTTTTAGTATATTGTACACTCATGTGCCCTTCATATATAATATATAATAATAATAATTATTCAATAAAAATCTTGTTCTCGAAAATGCTTTATTTATATGGTTTATGCAACAGCGGAGACGACACATTCCGATAAGTGGTGAAATAATTTGCGAAAAAGCACGTTTATTTCACCGTGAATTAACAAAGCAGGAAGATGGTTCACTGCTAGTAGAGGTTGGCTAGACAATTTTAAACATCGTCATGGTATTAGGCGCCTTAAAATAACGGGTGAGAAACTTTCATGTGACGAAGCATCAATCGAACCATTTCGAAATGAGTTGCAGCGAGTCATAAATTAAAACAATTTGGACCTAGAACAAATTTATAATGTTGATGAATCCGGTTTATTCTGGCGAATGTTACCAGAGCATACATTGACATCAAGTCATGAGAAAAACGCCCCTGGGAGAAAAATTATTAAAGCTCGAATAACATTCATGCCTTGTGCTAATGCAAGTGGAATACATAAGCTGCCTTTACTCGTTATTGGGACTGCACAAAAACCACGTGCGTTTAAATCAGTTAACCTTCCCGTATGCTATTGTGGACAAAAAAATGCTTGGGTCACTCGTGTTTTCTTTTTAGACTGGTTTCAAAAACAATTTGTTCCTGTAGTTCGTGAGCACCTTTTAAATGTAAATTTATCTCCAAAAGCTTTATTATTGTTGGATAATTGCCCTGGACATCCATCAGTAGAAGAATTATGTAGTGATGATGGCAACATGTTTGCAATGTTTTTACCTCCTAATACTACAGCGCTTATTCAACCGATGGATCAAAATGTAATTCAGAATATTAAATTAAACTATCGTAAGTCTCTCTTAGTCAATGTTCTTGCTGATCCGGTGCATGGTGAAAATCTTGTTGATGCTCTAAAGGCCATAAATTTAAAAGACGCAGTTTTTAGTCTTGCAAATTGTTGGAATGTGGTCCCGCCAATGCTCATAAAGAAATAAATCGTGGAAACACTTGCTTCCTTTCCAAGCAGAAAATGAAATCGACGAAGTTGTTGAAATTAATGACATTCAACTTTCTACGCTCATAAACCAGATACAGGAAACATGTACGAATAAAATGTCTGATTCTCAAGCACAGGAATGGGCTTGCCGTTGCGCAGACGAAGATTTAGCGAATCATGAAATCTTAACTGATGATCAAATTCTACAAATTGCAGCAAAAGAGGATGATATTGACGACAAGGATGAAAGTGGCTCAATCAGTACAAGTAAAGTTTCTCCTTCAGAACTGTGAATGCACTGAATACTGTATTGCAATGGGCAAAAGATGAGAACATGGATAGCACTAATATTTTGTTGGTACGTCGATTAAGAGAACTCGCTTTTGAAATGGAAATTAAAACTATTATTCAGAAAAAAATTACCGACTACTATACTTAAGTTCTTTCTACATATTATTATAAACACTTTTTTTTTGTAATTCATTAGTTTAGTTTTAATTTAAGTAATTATTCTTGTAATTTAAAATGCCATAAATATAAAGATGGTGAAATTAAAAATAAAATCTTAGTCATTTGAGTAGGTAATCTTGAAAAACCTCCGGTAATCCGGACGATGCTCGGTCTGAATTCGTCCGGACTATCGAGGCTCCACTGTAT
>JAIPRL010006430.1:0-27377 GCA_025469235.1 Pemphigus obesinymphae
ATTACATTTTTTTTCTTGGTATACATTATTTATAATTCCACACCAAATCTACAGATTTCTCGTAATGCAATCATCAATATCCTATTGTAATATTTTCGGAAATGATTATCGTTTATCGAATATATGGACAAACAGATATTCTACTATTTCTTGAAAGTTCGGTGTTATCGAAAACAGTCAACTACACAGATACCTATCTAATTATTTTTTGTGAACGGAGGGGGAAATTACCCCCATTACTCCCTGTATCTCCCCTTGTGTACGTATAAATAAATTATTTATTCTTATTTATAACTTTGGTGAAAAAAAAAAAAAATTAAAGCTATAAGAATTTTGCAAGACCAAGACCAAGACCGAGACCAAGACCAAGACCTAGATTCATTCAACAAAACCAAGACCAAGACTGACTTCTACTAAGTCAACAAGACCAAGACCAAGACCAAGACTACCATGGTCTTGGTCTTGGTCTTGCTTTGTGCATCACTAGTTAAATCAATAATGCGGTTTGTTATTTTACTGTTAAATTAACAAATATTTTGTTTCTAAATGAACGAACATTTTATTGGACGTATATTAACAACCATATTTTTAAATTAATCTATATTTCTATTGAAATTACAGATATATATATATATATGGTTCCGTGCAGAAATATGCATATATACCGATATGATACATATAGGCACCTACCTGAATATATGCGCCAAATTGAAATTTTAATAAAAAAAAAAAAATATGCAAAATAAAATGTTTGTGGTTTTATTGTTCAAATAACGATTAATATACGTACGGTGTGGAAAATACCGTCGTGCAAAATTCGGTCTTTAGTGTAACACAACTACTTTAAACATATACATAATTAACTGTTGAGTATTTTGCCCGGCAGACACGAACTAACGCATTAATAATAGCCATATTTCGCCGGTTCAAAGGTATTTTTCTTTTCAAATGTTAACGGCGTATAAATATTCATATGTATATGGTTCGTTAAAAATCCGTAATTGACATTTTATACTTATGGAAAAGAAAAAAACAACGAATTTAATTACGGCGCCTATTTCTGTGTTTATATGCAGTTTCGTACAATATATGTGTATCACCTGTCAACGAATGACGTTAAATACATTTAAAAAAAAAACACTCGTGGGCTGTTTCATCCGTTACATTTACCATCATGTTACGTAATATTTAATTGATTATATTTAAAAAAAAACTAAACAATATGTACAAAATTATATATATGGGTAGGTGTATACGTATATACACGTTCCGATTAAAAGGGAAAGTCATATTAGATTTTCATACGTATATTTAATGTGGTTTACTATATAAATCCAATCTCGTTTGACTAAAAAATATTATATATTTAACGATTTATTTTTAAATATACACCATATTGGTCGTGTAAATTCCTCGCATTAAGAACTATTGTACCTAAATCGTATGACACAGACTCGATAATTTTTCACTTCTTGCACGAGAAAAATATTCTTAGCAAAATAAATATATATACCTATATATATATATGTCATACTATATGTGAACGTTTATCTCGTTATCTTATCGAATGCGTCTGCAGAGTAGAGATCGACATTTTCGATCTATTATTATTAAATGGTATACATATATAATGTATAGTAGCTAGATGACATTTATCTGACGGATACACAAAAAGTTTATTGTATACCTACTTGGCTAAACATTATTATTTTTCAAGTGTAGATATAATCGATTCGTACGTAAAACAATATCCGTAGGTATATAAATGATAAGGGCTCGGTGCAAAAACCGGTCAAGTTCATGGAAATGCATTTTTTTTTTTGAAAATGTTTAAAAATTGATAAAAAAAAAAAAAAAACTGTCGTCTTGGAAGGAGAAACGCTGCAGGATTTATTTTTAGCAATCTTAGTTTTTAGACAAAAGAGGTAAATCGGTCATATTTATTTTGAAAAATAAGATGTTTTTTATGCAATAGGAGTTGAAAAAATGAAGGAAATGGTAGAAACGTCCGTTTTTCGCGTTGAAAGAAAAAAAGGTCTTCCAGTTAACTCCTCAACGTATGTACCTCCGTCAATACGAATTGAATTTGACTGATTCTTGTATACCAAAAGATCCGGAACAAACGATTTTCTGCATTCGACTGAAAAACTAAAATTTGATAAAAATTGGAGTTTACCTGCAGTTTTCGCACCGACGTCTTTCAATTATTAATAAAATTATCTATTTCACGAAAATCTGAAAGATTTATATGTTATAGAAAAGCTCTATATATATATATATATATTCTAATATAACTATATTAACCGATTTTCGAGAGTGCTGTTAAAACATAAAAATGAAATTTTTAAATTGCCATTTAAAAATTATATTTTAATAAATGTATTTGTATATGTTTTATATTTTTATTACAGAAATGGGTCGAACCCTATACCTATATAGACATTTTTATTTTTACCAGCAAAACACATTGAATATGGAATTCAAACACCAACATTAAGTATTCTCATCTTTCTTTTATATATAGGTATATTTAATATTTTGTTATTAAAAAATTAAAAATGAAGTTTTTATATTTTTACGCAATTAAAGTTATATTACCTCGACGACTTTTCATGTCTTCGCATTTACGAGTACAATAAATTAAATGAAAACCGACTGTTTATTTTCACCTGTGCTTATTGTATCCAAAAAAAATATCGTTCACGGCCCCCATACATTTTTGGCCGTTCTGTAAATGAATGCCACTCGTACCGACAATTGAAAATTAAATGTCTCACCATTACAAAATGGTCCGGGAAACATTAACGCTTATGCGTTCGAGAGCTTAGATTATTGTCGGTTATCTCTTATCGTAAACACACTTAGCCCCTTTTGCCATATAGCCGTCGAGCACGGGTATATTATATGATGACTTGTCGTCTATAATATATTATGTAGTCTGTTCACGGCAGTTTTAATTAAAAATTTAAAACGAAACATATTAATGACGTATTTCGTATACACTATAAAAGTGTATTAAATTCGATCATGAAACAAATCATACTTTTTAACAGTAAACAATTTACAAAAAAAAAAAAAAAATAAAAAAATTGTACATAATATCTGTCTGCTATTATAGGTACCTACACGAAGTTTTTATTGTGAAAAAAAAAACATTAATCAATGCTTTATTATTTAGTCAATACTCTGCGTTTTAAAATATGCGCAGTTAAATAGTATCTATACCTGTACCAATCGTTCAAAAATTATTATTCGGTGGATGCTGCACCAATGATTTTCAATACCCAGTCAAAATACTCGTACGTGTCCACGAAAAACAAACGAAATTGTCTCTTAAAGTGATTTTAAAACAAAAACACCTATTATAAAATATATAAATATCGTTATTTTAAAAAATAAAAGGTGCGCTTCGCTCGTTGGGTTTTGACGACGAAATCGGATATTTGCCGTTTTTTCATCAACTCTTGGTAGTTTTTCCTTACGCATTGAAAAAATATTGAGAAAATCGAAAAACGACCTCTCTAAAGTACCGACTTGATGAAATTTGCTACAGGAAACCATGTAAGCTTGTAAAGTTCGGAGCACTCCTTCTGGTAGTAAATTTGTTAACAGAGAAAAAAATAAAAAATAAACATCATTGTATAAAACCACTCGCTACGCTCAGAATGTAAAAGTAAAAATAAGGTTTTCGTATTTACAATATTGAACAGTATATTATTAAAAGTAAGCAGTACCGTAAAACACCGATGACGTATTGTCTCCAAAATATCGTTTTTTATATATTTTATAACAGGTGTATTACCAGAATTACCTCTTAAACCATTTTGAAATGCGCTTTGTTTGTTTTTTTACAAACAATAATTTTGAACAAATGTCTTCGTTAAACGAATATGGGACTATTTTTAGATTACATTTTAAATACACGTTAACGTTCTATAATTATTGAATTTTTATTTTCCAAAAAATGTCTGAAAAGTTGCCCACACAAGAACCCTTAAAAATGAACAGTGCGGTGTCTTTTCTAAGCTTTTTCAGGTTGAATATTAAATATACTACTAATATATTTTGATTTTTACATTTTTAATATATAGGTACCTCCTGCCTACAATAACATACACAGTGAATTCATAAATAAATAATTTCATAAGGTCTACACGAAAAATGTCCATATACGCGTATTTTTTCGAAAATAATTGAAATTCGAAAATAAATATATAAATATTATTATATGTATCATATAACAATATTAATATAATGCAATACCAATTGCACGTTTCAAAACGTTTAACGAAAACGCGACATTTGTAGAAAGTTATATAGGTGTACGATAATTTATAATGGCGTGTATGTACTAATGTATAATGGACACGTAATTTCGTAGTCATTTAAACTTATTTTGAACTATAAACGTATAATATTGTTATGAAAAATTATAGAGAAAATAATAATAAAAACCCATTATTCGTTTCCTTCCTACGATGTTTATGTTTTGTGACGATCGCCATAAATTCGCGTTTTTCCGTCGATATAATTATTGTTGGCGCGGGTGTCGCGAAAAAAAAAATATCCATTTGCTATAATATTCGGTGTTACTTTGTAAAAATTAAATTCAAATACGTACTCTTTTTCTCCTTCGTCTTCTCTCCCAACGGTTTGGGGTCCGCCACCCTATACTTCTAGACTTCCACTGAACTCCATTTCCCGCATCTCCTTCCCTTACCCCCATACCTTTCTCATATCACTCGCCATCAAGTTCCTTACCTCTTTTTCGGTCTTCCACTTCTCCTCTTTCCGTCGTCAACATACTACACTTCCTTTACTAATCTTACTGCTTCGGTTTCTTTCCTCCTTAATACATGCCCTATCTATCTCAATCCATTCACCCTTATATTTTCTACTATTTAGAGCATGTCAAATATATTATTATTTATATCATATACCTGGTCCTCTATAATCACTCCACTCATCCCCCTTAACATTCTAATCTCTCCGCTCTGCTACGCTCATTCTCTGCTCTATCATATTATTATCTACTGCCCGAAATTTTTTTCCGTGCATCGTTGCAAGTCTCACCATACTGTGTTGTATATTCGGCCTGTATATATACCTATGTTATTTAGTATATAATATCTATATACTGTATAGTGTATATATATGCACATGTGTGCATATACGCACGCCTGTATATGCTTATGTCGCACTTTTATAATTTATATCGATTATAAAAACCAAAATTTTCTTTGTGATAGCCAGTCTCGCCCGCGAGGAGGTACTCGCAAGAGACCTCCGAAAAGGCGAGATATAATATTGATGTTTTATATTGATATACGTTTACTATAATTGTATTAAAGTGTTTTGTAACTATTGAGATTTGTTTTATTAATTTGTATTGCCGTATACGTCGAAACCTACATTGACGTATACGACACCTAATAGAAATTATTTTGTCACAGAAATCATAGGACGCTACTCTTCAATTTGTCCATTCATACTTAATACAGTATATCATATTTACTTTAAAACACTCATATTTCTGTACAGTGGAACTTAAATACTTGAATCTCTTAACCTCTTCCACTACATCCCACTCAACTTTATTATTACCTTTTTTATTCTCTCTAAAATCTAAAATCATTCTCTATATATTCTGTTTTTTCCCTAAAAGTTATTATACCCTTACTTTCAATAGTTCTACTGAACTCTTTAAGTCTACCATTCACTTCCTCAGGATTTTCTTCTATCAGAACTATATCATCTACAAACGGTATGCAGAATAGTAAATGTTCTGCCTTTAGGGGAAATAGTATTTAATTTTCAAAAAGCAACTTAGGTTTTCGCTTATTTCTGTCACATACAACAACAGTCATCTAAATACCCAGAAACGATAAATCCAATCAATTTCACATTTACAAAGTAGATTACAATATATTTATTTATACACATATTATATTTTATGGTAAATGTATTTCAAATTATTGGACTTTTGCAGTATTTAAAATGTTGTTGAATTTATGTGGATATGTATGTGTGTCACGCTATCTCGTAATGAAATCTCATTACACTCGGGTAAGTTAGTATCGTTTTAAAAACCCAAGAATAGTAAGTTCGATAGATTTTTGGATTGCATACTTTGTTATCCTATTCGTTAGAAACACATTAGAGTTAAATAACAATCTTCGAGAAAATGAAGATTCATTTCTATCGCAAACGAAATATTTTTGAAATTAATTCATTAACAACAATATATCCGAAAAATGTTGGTCATCTACTATTACGAATCTAGATAAACTACAAAAGCCGGTGTATACGACGACTTATAATTAAAATATGTTGTCCTTAAAATAAATCCACTAATAAGGGGTCGCACATAAAAAAAGTTACCAATACAAAGTTATACAAGAAGAAATATCAGTAGTTGGTATAAATACTTTGGGTGATATTTATCAACGACCAGATCCTTATGAAGCATCAATAAACCGTTCATAGTTGTCAGTATTATTATGCTTGGTGATTTCCATTAGTTAACATGTATTATCTACGACGTTGTATAACGGTATTAATGACATAGTGAATAAATATTTAAATGTCACAGTGTTTGGTAATCACTGACGACCGCGAATTATCACCGTCGTGGTTATCAAAGCGACCGTCCGGCTGGTACCTATAGGTAGTAGTTTTTCGTTCGTCGTTCGTGGACAAGACGCCTACGCGCAAGTTCGTGCTCCGAATTTGTTCGGTTTTAACGTTTTTAGTGTGTCTTATTAGTTATTACCATTACCGTTTTTTTTTTGTCACCAACAACACCATCACCCGTCACTTCACCACCGTCACTGTCATCACCATTCGTTTACTACCTTCAACCCCACTTCTCCGCAACGTCATCATATTATGGTCATATTTTCAATTATTTATTATTTATTATTTGTATTTATATAATATATATCTTTAAGTCCCCTTTACTGGCCGGCACACTTTAGTGCCCCATATAGTATAATTGCAATTTGTTCAATAGTAGTCCGACCTATCGGCAAACCAAATTGCGTGTTCTTTTATCATTGTTAAGTACCTACCTAACTCCTATAAGTCCATCGATTATACAGTCCACTAAAATACCAAACATACAGAAATGATATATTCTATAAAAGTTATTTGGAAAACAAATTAAGGGTTGATAGAAATTATACAGCAATAATATAATAACAGTTCACAATAAAGTTCAACAAATTAGCTAGAAGACAGTTAGAGAAAGTTGACGTTAAATTTTCCTGAACCTTATGATGCAACTAGACATAACTTTTCATAATGCATTTTTGAATAATGAAGTCGATTAAATTAATAAAAATATGCTAAGCTCTCTAAATCATGTTTTGTCATATTTCCTAAGCAATAGAAAAATAAGCAAAACGGACTGATGTTGAATTTTCTACGAAATTACAACAAAAAAAAACCATGGGTTTACTTTTCAGGTTATCTTTAAAAGAAACAGCTTAATACATGGTATGGCAAATATTTTAACTAAAGATACAATTGTTAATGGTGGATTTGATGAACTCATGTTAATAATAACCCAATAAAAGAATTGAAGGATTATACATACCAAAAAATTAAATTTGAAGAGACATAAGTTGGATCAATAACTAGATAACAGATATGCAAAACACACCAATATGCCATATATAAAGGCTAAGCATGAAATTGAGTTCAAATTCCAAGTTTTGTTCTAAATCGAAGTTTTTTTGAAATTACAACAAACAAGTTGCTTTATTCATGTCACATATTATAATTTTTTATAGAAAAATATGGAAGTCGTATTAATCCTGATAATATTAGTCTACATTATTAAGTGATGTTTTTTTTTTCAAAAAAACTGGTTCGAAACCAATTGATATGTTCAAAATTAAAATCATTATAAGTACATATAAATGGCAATAATGGTTACATTTTTATTAGTTAACAATTGATTTTTCTAAAATAAATAATTATTAATCCTACATTAAATTTTTTTAAAAAAACATTCACCTATACTCTGTCCCAAAGTAGAAGACTTGCGGTCGCGCAGTGGGCGTGGCTTACGTGAGCCTACATCGGTGTTGTTGCACTCGTTTACGGAGCGGCGTATTATTCTCACATCGACCGTCAAACCAGCATACTTTCTATATAGCATTATATCGTACGGGCATATTCGTGGTAATGCGCCATTCCATGTTTACATGAGTGCATCTTGGCCACACTATTATTTCGTTACGAGATATTACGTGATAACCGCATTTTCTGTCTCCACTCAAGCGATATTATACGTAATTTATGTTCAGCATTTTCATCAAATTATAATTTATTACCAAATTTATATACGAGATCATTATCCATGCCGTAGTGTCGTCTTTTTTTTTTTTAACTCCAATAATTTAAATAAGTCTTTAAAATTAAAATTTGGGAAAAAATGACACTGCAGCATAAATAATTATCTCGTCTATAGTTTTGATAATAAGTAAATTTACTCCAATATTCGAAAAGAATAAATAGTGTTATAAATGTTGAATTTCGTATATGTATTATCAATACTTAGTTAGACGGAGATAGCAAATATAATCACGTTCTCTTAATATTTAATAATATATTCTACTTTTATGTGAAAAATACTTAGTAATAGAAGTTAGAACGAATTATATGTTTTTAGACGGAAATAAAAACGAGTAAATAGTAAATTCCAAAATTTGTTGTTTTTATATTGTAAATTAAAGAAAATGGTTTATATTTCTGAGTAGAATATATTTTTCTATTGATTATTTATTTATATATATATTGTCGTATTTAGCCACTAAACCTACATTTATTATAAATATAAAATAATAATAACAATTATTTAATATTTTTGTTAAATTATCTAAATCTGAATTTAGATTTCAGTTTTTATATACAATGTATTAAACAACAACAAATACATAATGATAATAAAAGCAATAACTATATACAACCAAATATATTACAAAATAATCAATCAAAATCTGAGTCTGATGATGACGTATTCCCCGTTATTGTCAATACACACGGCTTCGTGTTGTCTATAATTTCATCTATTATGTCGTCAATACTCCATATTTTATTCTCTTCCTCTACGACATGTTTTATAAAATTAGACCAATTCTCTGGAATGACACGTTCAATAGCTTCATATAACAGTTGCTTAACATCTGCCAATTTAAATTTTGAATTGTTTTTTTTTACATAGCCTTTGACCATTGCACATGCCAACGCGATCGAATTAAACTCACAATGATAGGGAGGCAATCTTAAGACTTGGTGACCGGCGTCTTTAGCCATATTGTCAATCACATATCCTTTATATCTGTCCTTAATTTGCCTTACTCTTATAAGAAGTTGTCCTTTAACCATCGGTCTGTCAAATGTTTCACCTTTTGATACGAGCCACGCCATAATGTCATCTTTTTCCCAATTGCTGGTTGGAATTTTTTCTGCTTTGACTGAATAGTAAGGGGCATTATCCATTACGATGATAGAATTACGTTCAAGAGATGGTAAAATATTCTTAAACCATTCTCTGAAGTTGTCGCCATTCATTTCGTTGTGATAATCCATCGAATTATTTTTACAGCTATATTCATAGATGACACTAAGTAGTAACTTAGTAAAAACTTAGGCGCAGACATAATTTTATTATTCATAAATGCAACTTAGTTATAACTTAGTAGAATCTTAGTGAAAGTCAAAAGTTAGTAAATAGTAATATTTTTGTATTCATAGATAATATTAGCATGTGTAGTTAGAAAATTGTTAGGAAAAATTTAGTAATAACTTAGGGAGCTCTATTGTTCACTTTATAAAATATTAAAATCACTATGTTATCATTTCGTATATAAATTAATATTTAAAAAAAATTATATTTGCATTTAAATTAAATATGGATGATTATATAGATTGTGATGACAGTTATGAATTTTTAAATGATCCTATTTATGATAGAGTCCGAAAAAAATATAAGAGAATCCCTATTCATCCTTTAGATTTTTATTCGGATTATGAGTTTTTTAAAAGATTTAGATTTACCAAAACAATTTTTGTTAATGTTCTGATGTCCATGGTATTTACTGAACAAGAGCTTCAGCCACAAATTGATTCGAAAGGACTACCAATTAATTATATATGGAAACTTCTCACAGCTTTGATATTTTTTGCAACAGGATGCTACCAAGTAATTATTTAAAACAATAGATACCTAATTATACGTATCTATTAAATCTATAAATATAAAAATTATATATTACCATTTATAGCAGTGGTCTTCAACCAGTGGGTCGCGACCCAATTTTAAGACACGTTAGCTTCAGAATTGGGTCTAATTGATCACATTTTGTTTTTAACTTAGTTGGTTAATGGAGATATGTTTGGATTCAGCCAACCAACTATCAGCCGTATAGTCAAAAACATTACTTTAAGAATTACAAAACATATAAAAACATGGGTTAAATTTCACCAACAAAATCAGTTAGAAATTATTAAAAGAAAATACTACAACATTTCTCAATTTCCCGGTGTAACAATGGCTATGGATTGCACACATATACCTATTAGTAGTCCAAGTGGGGAGAACAAGCGGAATTGTTTCGCAATAGAAAAGGATGGATGTCAATTAATGTCCAATTGATTGTAAGACCTGATATGGAAATATTTGATGTAGTGGCTAGGTGGCCAGGATCTGTGCATGATTCTAGGATATTCCAAAACAGTAGAGCATTTGAACTAATTAAAAACAGGTATATAAATACAAATATGATAATTATAATAAAACCTATTATTTCATTATTTTGTATTAACTATTACAGAACTACAATTGGTATATGTGTGGCTGATGGTGGAATGCACAAACGAATTTCATATATTCTCCACATCCAAATCCCGTCAGTAATTCACAAAAAAGATACAACTATGTTCATATAAGAACTAGAAATGTGGTAGAGCAAGTAAATGGTTTACTGAAAAGTCGGTTTCGTTGCCTTAGTCGTAAATTAGGAACAGCAACTTTAACATCTTGTAACATTATAGTTGCATGTGTTATATTACATAATATTTGTGTAAAATATAGACTAGATCTAGAATTGGACCAAGAAGAATTGCACACAGACCTGAGACTGTCGGCGTTGAACAAATTAATGATAGTAGAAATGGTTTCAATATAAGAAATTCTTTTATAAATAGGCATTTTATGTAGATATAAAATTGCATAACATGTTTATTAAATTTACTACAATGGAACTAAAATATATAGTAGTAGTTATTAATTTTTTTAACATAATATTAAAATGTATAACATGAAGAGAAAAACTTAATAATAATAACATAACTATTAAATTAAAACAAAATATATGCATAGATAAAATATAAATAATAACAAATGTATCAAAACATATTTTTAATTTTATATTTAACAATTCAAAACATTTTATTTATAAAATATAATATTATATTTTAATATTTTATTAAATTATATTATATGCCAACATTTAAGCAATCAGTCATATTTGCATTAATAGGAACTTTTATATAAATAGTTATATAATTTAATTTATTTGATTTATGATAAATAAATATAATATAGACATTAGACGTAAATTCTAAAAATATAACAATTTGTTACCCGTATCAAATTTGGTAGGGACATTTTACCAACTTATAATTACAATTTATATTAACAAATTATGGCGTTACAATAATTTTGTAATACTTTTTAGAAAATAATATATATATTATGCTACTTAAAATTTAAATACAAATTTTAATGAGTATTTTCTTTCAAAAACTTGTTATACTGTTGTCAGTTAATAAAAGTTTTAGTTTAGCCTCTTCCAAACGTACATGATGAATAATAGCATCTTGTTCAATTAACAACTGTTGCCTTTTAATTCTAATTTTTGATTCTTTCCTGAGCGCTTCAAGTCTTACATTCTCAAATACCGAATCACTGGACTCTGAAATTAAGTAAATAATAATTAATGTGATATCAAGATTCTCTTGTATTTAACACTTTTATTATTCCCTTACTGTTTAATTTATTATTTTTTGATAAATTGTTATGGAATTTCTCCTGATTCCATGATTCCATGAGCCTCTATAATTTTAAATAACATTTATATTTTAAATAATTGTAATTTATACTTTTTAACTGGTTTTTAAAAATTGTATACCTTTCTCTTGATTAGAGGAGTGAGCTTCATCAACATTATCAGAAGCTAATGTCACAGATGCCATTTTAACTTCAGTATGCTGTTCTGTTTATTCATCAATGATGATTAAATTTATTATTAGTAATAATCTTTTTTGTTATATAGAACTCACAACCAATACAAATACTAATACCATTTTTATCTGAGATTTCAATATAAGTTTCAATGAATATGTAAATTTAATTATTACAATACTTAAATTAAAAATTACTATAAAATATCTCTAAATTATTGTAAAATTATAGATCATGTTATATCTATAATAAATACTGATTTTGAGCTTTTTTAAAAGTTTCACTTATAAGTGACCACAGACCAATTATATTTATTGACAAGAAAATATATATGCAAATTGAAAATAACTCTGAGTTGCTACAATAGCAACATACTCCTGAAATTTCTGTTTTATATTTTAATGAATCAAAAAATAATATTTTGGAAGCCACAAAAAAATAATAATTTAGTTAAACTAGTAAAATCCAACAAAAATCATAATAATAATCGTTATAGAGAGATTAAAATTAAATTAAAATAGATGTAGAAACTTTCTTAGTACCTAAATATTACAACAGCTTCAACAATACCCACATTATAATTTTTAAAACAAGTTATAATGATATTGCACTGAAGTGATACAAAAATAAATTGTCAACGATACAAAGTCAATAAATTAAAATATATAATTACAAATTATATATGGATTTACAAATGATGATAAGGTATCTTTTTATGCAAATTTCAGCACACAAAGTCTATTGCACTGTAAATCACTTGTTAATGAAGTCCAGGAAAATCGACTAGGAGCTATTCTACAATAAAATCAACTACGATACAATAATGCATAAGTATTTAAAACTTGGCTATTCAAACAATAATTTGACAATATAATGAGTATTACATTAAATATAATTACTCGAAGGGGCAACAGAGAATTGTGTAAAGTTTTAGAATTACTAATGACCGTCATTGATATATATTTCAATCGGAATTTAAATTTCAAGACTTGTACAATTGTATTTATAATGTGTATTACTATACAGAAAATAATAATTCACCAAGCAGTTTTAATATTTGGATATTCCTGAAAACAGAATACGAACTTTAGAACAAATATGATTAATAATCAAAATTCATAGTTAAACATCTCAGAATATAAATGTCTTAATTAAAATACCAAATGCAATTTTGAAAGGAAATGTGACATAGAAGCCTATGAATGTTTAATAATTAAACTTAAATAAAACTTAAAAATAATATCTAAAAAATAAAATGTGCCTAGAGTATTCAAAAACAGATTATAAGCTACGCGTAAATCATCGACCTGAATTAAACATGCCACTATTGAAAATAGAAATCATTATTGTTCATAAATTATAATAATAATTAAAATCTTGTCTGTATCAATTCATTATTGTAAAAATTATATATATATATATATTAGGGAGACTTTAATATATTATATTTATTAGTTATAAACACATGGATCAATAAAAGTACTTTTCTTCAAGTAATTATATTTATCCTCAATTATAGGTTCATTCTACTTGAACAAATGCATTCAATTTATAATTATTTACTCTAAACTGGAAGTTATGAAACAAAAATGAAAAAAGAAAAGAAAATATTTTTAGTTAAAAATCCAAAAACGAAAAAAATACGTAAATAAAAACATTGTATTTTTTAAAACGGTAACACTAATAAAATTAAAAAAACGTTTTTCTTTTTTTATTTATATTAAACAATAATGAATGCATTTATGAACATTATTAAATGTTTACGTTTGGTTATCAAAAATGATATATGAAAAATATTTTTAATCCTTAATATAAACTATTACCGTTCAAGTTGGAAAAACAACATTTTTCGATGTGCACCATCATATCTTTGACTTCGTTCACATCCTTAGTAACAATATAGATATCCAGTTTCTTTTTAGCGAACACTTTTCTTTGGAGTATATTAAACGTCAACTCCATGCTAAACATACTATAGTCTACAGAAATCACAACTTTAATAATGGAAACCATTGTTATAAATATTTCTAAATATTATGTATGTAATGATTTATATTATCAAAAATGCATATTTTGATTTATCAGTTAATATCATTGGAGTATATTAAAACAATAATATAGTGCTACTACGACAACGAGAGTATAATTCGTTTTTAAATTGCACTATAAAATATTCTAATCAACAATAGTTTGTAGTCGATATGCGTGTTCGAATTTAAATAGTTTTAAACTTATATAGTATTCAAATATATGAGTATTTGAGTAAATGACAAATTGTAACGAATTATATATTTATATCTAGATATCTAATCTCCAACCGGTTTTATTATTGTTATATTATATACTCGTAATGTTTGCCTCACGCCATGGAGATAGGTAAATTGCATACCAATATCGCCGTATTGTAGATAACTATTTACAACTATCTAAATATATTTAATTGTAAAATAATAATAAAATATTTTTATATTAATATAATCACATAAATAGAGAAAAAACCTCTAACTCTTTTTAAATCTCTAACCTTTTTTGTTTTCATTCCATACTCGAATAAGTCAGTCACTTTCAGTACTTTTTTCAAAATACAGTTGTTGGATAACAATATAACTGTCTGAAGATACAGATCCGAGACCATCGACTTTTACAAATAATCACGAGCATTTCTCCAAAACAATCCATTCCACTTTTTGCCATTTTTTTTTTTTACAAATATTTAGTATGTAATTCCTATGAATTCCTACGATTGGATTTGGAATTCCTACGATGAAATTCCTATTACAAAATACGATTTTCTGTATTCTGAAAAACAAGGGAATGTATAAATATAATTATTAATTTTACATTATTATTTTAGGGACCTATTACCTACATTATGGTATTATATGTAACCAATACTTACTTAGATACACCTCTGTATAAATATATAATGTATAATTCACTGAAATATTTTCTACATTAATATTTGTAACAATACATAATACATATTACATACAATAAACAATATTTATATATTATAATTTTTATTATGCATTATAAACTTTACTTATTAAACACACACACAATATTTAAAAATACGGTAAAATAGAAATTGTTTTAACTTTATTTTAAAAAGTATTTTTGTTTCTTTTTCAAAACAAATGTCGTTATTACACAACATATGGGAATAATTTTAAATTACTTTTAAAATACATCAAAAATATGTTAGAAAATTTAATTTAAATATTTATAATTGTTGGATTTTCATTTTACGAAAATTTAACATTTAAAGTTGCCTATAAAGAACCCCTTAAAAATGACTGTGCTGACATCCTCTTAATCCATCGGTGCATCGATAGTTGGATCGTTTACTTTAGATATATAGGTAATTAATATTTTTATGTTTGTATCCCTCCTCATGCATACCCAAGGTATACTATTCTTTATGTTGTCCTAACTTTATATCACTGACGCACGTTCGATATAATATTATAGCCGTAATGGGGAAAAGTCATTAATTAATAGTTTCATCCCATTGGCGTGTAGGCATTTTTCGGTCCAATTTAGCTTTACGATTCATGTTTCTCAGAATTTCGAACCCTATTTTATAGATTTTAATTTTGTTTATTAATATTTAATAATTTTGTTTCTTGTTATTAGTTATTTAAATGTTATTTTTATTTCGTTTAGGTAATGTTTAAACGTTATTTAACGCTTAACGGTTTCTGTCGTTAATTTTTTTTAGTTAGTGTTTGGTATATAGATAATAAACTGTAGTTGACTGGTAATTACAAAATATTACTGCACAGCCTATCATTACAAAATAAAAATCATACTTGGATATAAATTAACTCTAGTTACAAAGAATAAGAATTACCCTCACATTGTTTATAAAATAGTCTGTATTTTGTATATAGAAGGAAATAAACAAAGAGGAAATCCAAAAAAGAGGGCTAAATGTGATAGAGAGTGTTATAAAGAGGCTGGTGGGAGTAAAGGAAATACGGAAGATTCAGTTAAGTGGAAATAATATAGAACTAGGGTTGAGACAAAGGAGAAGAAGACTAAATTTTGTAAAAATTAAAAGTAAATTAATTTAAATTAAGAATACTTAAGAGCTTAAACATTATAATATAGGCTGTATGTAATTTTCACGAATATTTAGTATTATTAAAAAAATACCACTTGCCGTTTATAATATAAAACGAAAAACGTTTTATTTTTTACGTTTTATTTTTTACGTTTAATCGTTATTAGTTTAATAGATATTATGTTTAAAAATACGTTTTGTTTAGTGATTTTTAAATATTTTGATTTTTTGTTTTTCGTTTAATGATTACGTTTAAGAACAATTGTCAGTTTTAAACGTTATGAATAACGTTTTTAAGCCCTGGGTATACTTGCTTATGAAATGTAATTCCATCATTTTTTTTTTTTTGCTTTTGAGATCTCGAACATAAATAACGACTTGCCATGACGGATCAGTGTATCAAATTGATGAGGAGATTAAATATAGCAGTTAGCACAGTCGTACAGAAAATTAAAATTAAAAATTACAAAATATATTAAAATCATGTACTTTACACGGGAAAACAAGATCATATCCTGTTATATTATCTTTATCATTTAACTGCCATCTAGTGGTATTGAAATTTGTTAATGGGATTTAATGGCATTGAATATTGATGCATTTCATTGTACAGATACACATACATAATCATAGAATAAGGATACCTAGAATGTCGACTCTACCGATTTTTTGATACCGTTGTAACACTAGCGAAGCGACTGGTTTACTTCTATACTAAACATCGATAGTGCGTATAATCGATATCACTTACAATCGATAGTGCAAATAATCAATATTAATATCGATTTATAATTGTTGCTGTTTTTAATTTTTATTATTATTATTAATATAAAATATTTCGTAAATTATTATTATCATCTCAAGATCATAGAATAAGGACACCAAATTAAAATAAAACAACAAATGAATTAACGAATAATTTTATTTTTACAATTAATAATAACATAAATACAATTATTTACAAATAAAAACTTAAATACAATTATATACATTGCATTATCATATATGTATTAATTATTTTTATTATGTACAGAATGTGCACAATAAAAATAAATTCATAGGAACATAAAATTACATTATAAAATAATAAATATCAATATAATACAAGTGGAGAACTAGGAACACCAAGTTTAGAGCAATTACCAAACCGCAAAGTCTGCATAAATGAGTGTTGTAAATAAAGCCATAATGGTCCTAACTGGGATCGCAAAGGAAAACTAGGATCTATGTGTTCAAAATTGTGTGTCTATATATGATATGCATGCGTGTGCATCAATGGTACCGAGTACATTATTTTGCTGTAGTATATTATTTTGGATGGTGGGTGGGTGGGTAGAGTTGAGGTACCTTTATAAATAAATCATAAATCCATCAAGAATTTTATAGAATATAACATTGAATAATGTAACATTTATTTATATTTTATACAATAAGTACCTACCTACCTATAATTAAACATTTTTGGATAGTAAACAGTACAGTATCCTTGTAAATAGTAATACCTAATATATATGTAAACAACTACCAGTTACCATACCGTTTATAACAAATTGAATACTTTTTACTAATATGTTATAATAACTCCCAAAAAATTAGATAGTTCGATAAACTAAAAAGTTCCCAGTATTTTTTATATTTATTTATCACCTTATAATAATTTGGATCAAGTTTACTAGTCAAAAATTTGTTCTGCACCACTGGTGAGCGTGTGTTGTAAATAGAGCCGTAGATATCTTAACCAGTATCGCCGAGGAAAACTTGGGCCCTTTGTGTGAAATAGTGTCTGTATGTATATGCGTTTAGCAGGCATTAAGGTGGTTAAAAAGTATTGAGAAAATGAATTATCAACAAGTTAGTTATATACCCTAAATAAGAGACAACTATGTCAAACTGAAGGTATATTTCTTTTTTATATATTATTCTCAAAATAATAAGTAATTATTATTTTAATTTTAAATTTATTTATAGATTATATTATGGATATGTTTATTTTTTTGATTTTAAATTTATTTATAGATTATATTATGGATATATTTATTTTTTATGCTTTCAATGCTTTAAATAATTTTCATTAGCTGACTTTTTAAGATTATCACAATTATATTTAGTTTTTTCCAAACTATTTAAAATACAATTTCAATTTTTTACATATTAAGTAAACAGGAAAAAGTTCCTAAATTTATCATAAATTGAAATTTTTAAATCATATTTTGGACATTTTATTTTAAAATTTACATTTATTTCAAAAAGAAAAATTAAATGTTACCTGTTTTATTCATTACTATTAGGTAAAATAATTTTAGTTATATAAAGTCAAAGTTTATAGGTAATACAGGTTGCCTCATCTCAAAATTTAGAAAATTCAGGAGTGGGAGAAATTCAATGATGACGTAGTCCGTAGTATAAATAAATGAAAAGTATACAAGAAGTACAAGTTTTTAGCATAAAGATAGTTTTTAAACTATAGAGTATATAAAAAGTTTTTATCATTTTTATTTTACAAATTGTGAGTTACGAATATATCTTCGAAGACTATTGTATTAATTGGCGGTTCTTGTTTCACTATTTCAACATGTCCACAGAACTACTGCAAGGTAAGATGGATCTAATATATCGTTCCACAGGTCGGTAATATATTTTATGTTATAATATTATAGGTAATAAATACCCAGCCAATTAGATATAATAGTTAAAAAATTCAGCTTCTCAATTGTATTTTAACATCATTTTTGGCATATGATATTACCTATCATAGTATTATTATTATTAATTTTAGAGTAATATTTTTTTGGGTACCTATTTATCTATAATAATAACAACAATTTGTTGTAAACGTATTATAAATTATAATTTTTGCCATTGTAATTTAAATTCAATAAATAGTGATTATTTGGTAATACTACGTTTAATAACTATTATTTTATTAAGTTCTGCAGTTTAAATTCAACTATAATTAACATTTATTATAGAAATATTTAACTATAATTAACATTTTTTATAGAAATATTTGGCATAAGAATATGGCATACTATTGCGCCGTCGCAGAATTTATACTACAGATGATGTCACAGTGAAAAAAACGGCGCGGGGGTTCGTGTTGTTTACATGAGTATGAGGCAGGCTTGATATAAAGTCATATTAAATAATAGATAACATAGGATTTTCATTTCTTATACCATTATTAACAACACTAACAAAAAAACATTCCAATGGATATATTTCATAGGCTCAAACACTTTGATGGTATACTTCCAATGATCGACATGTAGAGATCTATCTCTTACTACACTTCTTAATGGCTCTCCCAGTTCAACATTGATTGTACTTGCATTAACAAAATCAAAAACCTTGTCCATGAAAAGACAAAACTTTGCTGTAACTACAGAATTAGTCAGTATCCTGTATTTTGGATCTAAAAAGTATGTTCTACATAATATTAGTTACTTATATTTAAATAACAAATTCAATTAATATGCTTGCCATGATCAGACATTAGTTTCATCCACAATGATTACATTTACAATTTCGATTAAATCGTCTATCAGTGGTTGCTCAGGGCCATCTAATGGAATCTCAGGTGAAATTATAACTAGAAATAAATAGGTAAAATTATTAAACATTCGACAAATTACTTTTCAATATATTATAATATACTTAGTATATACGAGTTAAACAATTACACAAAACTCATCAGTGTTGTCAAGTGAGTACTTATTGTTTATTGGTATTTTTTTTTAAACAGAGATAGCATATATGGTTTACGTTTACCTAGTATAAAACATATCCTAGTATATCTCTTATTTCTACACGTATAATACTATTATGATAGTAATATACACTTTAATGTAATATATACTTCATAATATACATCTATACTTATATAGAATTTGTATATGTTTTATTGACGCATTGTTATTATCTAGGTATAGGTACCTGGTACATACTACATAGTAATCTTAAATAATATAAATAATAAACATAAATAACACATACTTGGTAATGCTAAAGTAGGCATTAAATCTTTCTTCAATCGAATAGTTCCCGGACTATAGCAAGAACTGTTAAAATGTTTTGTATAAGGTATACTATTGATAAAATTATCTCGTCGATTGAATAATTTCGGGTAAATACTGCATGAAAATTCTCTTTCATCGTGAGTCTTAATGTGCCTTGTCATACTGCGTTTCACGGTGAAAACTTTATCGCATGTGGTACAATTAAAGATTTTTATAACTTTAAATAAAAACGCACGCACGTAAATATTTTAAAACATAAATTAATAATTTGTCGGAACAAACTGGATAAGAATAAACTAACACTGAAAAATATGTTTGCGGATAAACTTCGAAAGACACGTCTTCAAAGTAAGGCTGCAAAACACATACTGATCTCAGTCGGTTGGGTCGCTGGTTTATATTATTATGTTGAACGGGATTTTAAAGTATTTGGTTAAGTTTGGTAATACTCGGTAAAACTCGGATGGACTGCGCATGTGCATTGTACACGAATTAGATATATTATTTAAATTTCATGAAATTATTAGCAAAATACAAACACGGATCAAACGGTTCACAACAAAAAACGACTAAAAAAATATATATACCATAAAGTGGAAATGTTACGATAACAAAAAGTATAAACGTATAAAATGTATACCGTTGTTGCACAAAAGCATTACCAACAAACGTTGAACATATCTATACGTACATACAATTGTACGATCGCAGACGCTCACTTCCCCACAATTCTCCGTTCCGTGCACTGGCCGATCCTACGAGTCAGTATAGACCTGACGAATTTTTATTGCTTAATGAACCAATATTGTCGAGTAATATAATTATCGCGCACACACACACATACCACAGGCACATGTACATATTTGAATGCATGTGCATATACACGTATAATTTTATATTAGATATTATACCTACTGTATATTATTATATCATATACCTAATAATATCGTAAAAAAAATATTGATACTCCAATGGTCAACATTTCCATTAATCATTAAATCAGTCGGCACATCGCATATACCGATTTCAGCAGAGTAGCATTGGTAAAACCAAAGATTATTCTTGGTACCTACCGTTTTCAAGGTAAAAAATATCTGCAACCTTTTTTTTATTGTATTTATTCCTGTTTATTTTTTTTGAATTATTATGCGATTATTGTTTACCATAAAATAAAACCATATAGTTGTAAGGTATATTTATTTTTTATTGTAATTTATATTCTTTTTCTATTATTATTTATTATTGTTGTAAAATATACAGTACACTATATAGTTACCATAAACCCATTTTTGTTTGATTTTTTTTAATATTTATTATAATTCTATTCTTTGATTTCTTGCTAATTATTTTTTATGGTAAAAGAGATTGCTAATTATATTTATTATTTATTTAGTTATTAGCCACAACATTTGGTCCTTCGGGCCGGATCTATAATTAGCATTTACTTTACTATTTTTTTGTTTTTTTTTTCTTCTTTTGTTTTTTATATAACAGTCATGTCTTCAGAAGATGACCAAAAACTTAATGAGCTAATTCGCAAGAGGGGTCATATAAAAGTGTCCTTAACTCGTATGAGAATTTTTGCGGAATCGTTTGATTCCAAGTTCAATGATGTCTGTGAATTAACTTTCCGACAAGAACAGATTCCTGAAATTTGGAAAAGATTCGATGATATTCAGTCGTCGATCGAGATTCTAGAACTAGAAAACAGTCTGCACAGTCAGACGAACGAGGAGTATTCGAAGCCACTTATTATACCACGCGATCACTTTTTCAATCTTTGATTAAAAACTGTACAGTTCCAGCTCCCGAAACTATACACAATTCAAGTGTGAGTCATCCTACCTTTGATCGCATTGCTCGATTACCTCCAATGTCTCTTCCAACATTCGGTGGTGATATTCAAAAATGGACATCATTCTTCGATTCTTTTTGTGCACTTGTGCATTTCGATGTAGGACTTTCAGACGTGGTTGTAAGAGTCACATCCACAAAGGCTTATATATCTGTATTTGTTTGATTCTCAACACGCGCAATACATCTTGAGTTGGTGCATGGTTTAACTGCAGGGGATTTTTAGCTGCTTTATGTTTATGTCACGTCGTGGTTATTGTGCTCATATTTATAGTGACAATGCTACCAGTTTCGTAGGAGCACGAAGAGAGCTGCGTGCATATTTTGGAGCCACTCCTGGGTTGAAAGGAGTTGATAGTACTTTAACCGACGATGGAGTCAATTGGCAGTTCATTCCACCCGGCAGTCATAATTTTGGTGGAATGTGGGAAGCTGCTGTAAAATCAGCTAAGCACCATCTAAAAAGAGTTGTTAAAATTTCTATGCTCACAGCAGAGCAAATGAATACTCTTTTAACTCAAAAATAGAGGCTTGCCTGAATTGTCGGCCAATAACTAAATAAAAAAAAAATATATATGACCTATGTCATTGACAAAATGGCAGAGGACGCCGGTCACACAGTTTTACGGTTATCACCGTATCACTGTGAATTCAATCCAATCGAGTTGGCATGGGCTATGGTTAAAGGTTAAGTTAAAACAAACAATACTACATTCAAATTGGCTGATGTCGAACAATTATTAAATCAAACCATAGCTCGTGTCACTCCAGAAAATTGGTCCAACTTTGAGAAGCATGTCATGAAAGAATAAAGTAAAATGTGGGAAGAAGATGACAGAATGGATGAAATTATAGATAGTATGGAACCATGTATATTAACAATAACAGGGAACACATCGTCTTCCGACTCTGATTCCGACTGATTTAATTTTTTAACTTTTTATAGTATATAGTTTTTAATTTTTAATTTATTTTATTGTTATTATAAGTGTATTATATTAAAAAAATCTTGAAATTTGTTGGTAAAAAAAATATATTGTATATAAAAAATGTAATTATTCTTTTTTAGTATTGCTTTAAAGAAAATGCTTTTGGATCTATTGCCAAATACAAAAATACATTATATTAATACTGTACTACTGGTATATTATAATTTGAAAATATTTCTTAAAAATTAAAAATGTGTATTCTGTATTAGGTTTAAATTACTGTTATAAGTATATATATGGATGTTTTTGGTGAAAATGGTTTTAATAATTAAAAAATAACAATTTCTCAGGAGCGGGAAAAAACTTAATATTTGGTGTTCTACTTTGATCTATACATAATACTGGTAATTTTTTTAATAATTGTTATAGATTTCCTTATATATATGAGAGAGAAGGCGAATGGGAAGATTATAAATATAAAATTAAAACAATTTAATGTAATTATTATATTTGACCTATTCCTAATTGCATTATCAATAAAAAAATACATTGACTTATTACTTTTCAACTAATTCAGTCACTATTGTTTAGAAAGAAAAGGCAAAAGTATAAAAAAAAATCATTCTTTATTATTGGGAAAATATTAAATTGTATACTGATTTTTAATAGTATTATTAATATAACGAACAATATACTATGTTTCATAAATTCTCCGTGTCTGCCAAAAAAAGGCAATTAATGCAGCAAATATTATTTAGTAAATACAACTTTAGTTAAAATTTTAACCTCTAATGAGATTATTCTCTTTTCTCTTTTCTTAATCTTATCTAGGTATATAATCACAAAAATTCAATTTGTAAAACTTACTATTTGTTCAAATCATGAGATATTTAAAAAATTAGATATTGACTGCCGTTCCTTTAAAACGTAAATAAGCAAAAAAAAAAAGAAAAGGTTTTACCATTAAAACCGTTGAACTTTCTGAGCGTTTTTTTTAAATTTAAATATTGATAGAAGTAAAAATCAATCTTGCGGACATCAATTTAAAAATTTTCCTGAAAGTGTTCCTATTCATCTCGTTTTACGGTACTTAAAACATATTATTATTTTTTCCATAAATCGATAATTATTATTCATGGCCAACGAAAATAAGTATTTTTAGGCGAATAAAAATATTAAATATAAAAT
The DNA here is from genome assembly GCA_025469235.1 of Pemphigus obesinymphae. Lineage (NCBI taxonomy): Eukaryota > Metazoa > Arthropoda > Insecta > Hemiptera > Aphididae > Pemphigus > Pemphigus obesinymphae. Next base: position 24,307 of record JAIPRL010006430.1, read on the forward strand.
TATTCAGAATACGTAACAATATTATGTATATAAATGAACTTTTATGGCATTACAATTTTTAAAATCACTTTAAAAATTTTAAAATATTCAATGACTTGTGTAAAAGATGCGGAAAAATGATAGTTCCACAGAATATTGTGATAAGTGGGACTATGATGTGTTTACTCGCGATAACGTGTCACGTGTATAACACAGAGAACGAAAGGATCGCGAGTTTCTCCCACCACCACGTAGTGACGCATGACGGTCGAATTTTTCCGGTCGCTATCACCTCGGTTATAATAATATAAATACTCGTCTGAAAGTTGTTGTAAAAAAAATGGGCTGCTCCGTAGCCGTAAGATACTATACCGATGTTCTGCTCGTTAGCCACGCCCACTGTGGGTGACGACAAGTCATCTCATATGAATCAGAGTATAGATAGGCTTAGAATGCAACGAGTTCGTGCACATCAAACACCACAACGGCGAACACGACATAATGAAATAGAGCGATGCCACAGATGCAGTGCTCCTGTGATTCTGGAACGAGCTGCATTCCACTATGATCCGGCAATAGATTATTGTGCCGACTAATCGGTAACAATTGGGGAATTGACAATAATTTGTAAATATTGTAAGGCGTTAAAATACAGTGGTGGATCTATTGGATTATGTTGTGCTGGAGGAAAAGTAAAATTGCCACAATTGGTCTCACCACCAGATCCCTTACGCTCTTTAGTTTCTGGAGTGGGAAATGATTCTAAGCACTTCTTGGCCAACATTCAAAAATATAACAGCCGTTTCCAGATGACATCGTTTGACGCTACACATATTATACAGGACATTTTCATGCCCATTTTCAAGGTATTATACCATAATATTTTTTTATAATATTCAAGTTTGTATTAAAATATGTATTAGGACAAATCTTTAAAAATTAAAGATACAAGGATAAATTTATCACTTACTGGGGGCGCTGTTACCACAACCAGATGCAGATCATCAATTTTTACAAATTTATTTTATGGGCAATTCAGATGCGGAAGTTGATAAGCGTTGTGCTCACAATCCAACAGTGAAGAGAACCATTGTTCAAGGATTACAAATGTTTCTTCATCAGAATAACAATTTAGTAAACATGTTCAAAACACCTGATATAACACCTACCGGTGAACACACAAGGAAGTTTAATTCGCCCACCATTAACGAAGTGGCTGTTGTCATTGTCGGAGAAAATTTACAATCTAGAGATATTGTGCTTCATCGTCGGAATAATGATTTGAAACGTGTATCTGAAACACACAGGACTTATGGTGTGTTACAATATCCTTTGATCTTCTGGCAGGGGGAAGATGGAAACAATTTTAATATCAAAATGGTAAATCAAGTAACAGGTAACTAGATTGAACAAAATTAAATAATATTTTTAAATTCAATATATCTAAGTAATACATTAAAACTTTATCATTTTTGAGTTCAGGTGCTGAAACCAACAAACAATTTAGTGCTATGAATTTCTATTCACACAGACTCATGATCCGTGAAGGTGAAGTAAATCATATTTTGATGTGTCGACGACTTTTTTATCAGTTTGCAGTTGACATGTATGTCAAAATTGAAAATGAACGATTGACATATATCCGTTTGAATCAACGACTACTTCGATCAGAGGATCACATTCATCTCCGCGATGCTATAAATACCGATGGCAATGTGAATAATATGGGAAGAATTGGCCCGTAGACCATCGCCTTATCACTTTTCCACGCGATTTATTCGTGATAAGAATCACTACCAAATCCACGATTCACGTTAAACCGCTTTCCGGCACGTTTTCTCGTCACGCCGAACGTTTTTCGCGGCTTCTTTAACCCATGATTCGACGTCTTCCCAACCGTTTTCGTCCCCATACGGTAAATAGGTATCTACAAAATGTAAAGTTATTTATATTTCTTTTTTAATATTACTTTAACTTAGGTACCTCTATTTATTACCTAGGTATTTTATATTTTTTATAGCAAAACAAAATGTCAATACTAATAATATTGTAGTTATTATTAGGTACTACATCAAACTACAAACAACTACAAAAAATGAAAATCTTTTGTCTTACAAAGTATAAACTTAGTTATCATGTAATACTAAAATTATATACATTAATAATTAGACCTACATAAATACTGATACCTATAGGTATATAAATTATATAAGTATTAAATAATACATACCTACATGTGATAGTTTATGAATTTTATCTACATTCATTCAATCCGTCATTTATGTACGTGTTTTAAGGTATTCAGTAAACATATACATGGCTCATATTTTTGTACAACTAAAAATAAAATATATATTGATACTCAAGCATTATATTGAGTTGCATTGTGTATTTTAGGTACTATATTAAATAATATATACATTATACCTATATACCTATTAGGTAGGTGCTTTATTTTATACTAAACAAAATGTTCAATCAACATATAAAATACATATAAATACCTGCCGTACAAATAAAAGCTACTACCTACATCAAACAATTAGGAAGGTACTACATTTTATAATTGGAAGTATTGGTATGTCACACATCAAACGATTAAATAAGTGCTTTACATATTTAAACATAATTTATTAATATGTATCATATTATACATCGTAAATCAATACATACCTACATGCAATGGTGTATGATCTACTCATTCCCATCACTTAAATTATCTGATGCACAAAAAGTCATAGAATTCAAATTTAAATTCAAAAAGATGTTATCCACACAAATGTGAAGGGTCGTTTATCGTTATCTGTTATCACCACGATTATCAACGCGAACATTTTCTACATAACCGTAGTTATCGATTACAGTAGGCAGTACCGTCAAAATTCAAAAACAAATTATATAGACCACTAATGATTCCACCACGTTCATTTAATTCTTATGTATTACCATTGACTATATATTATACATAATTATCACAGATTATATGAATATAATCTTATTATATTATTATTCATATAAATCTTTAAATTTACCACTATTTCAAAACAGTCTTGGTGTATTCATTTCCAGTAAGATGTAAGTTACCCACTGTT
>JAIPRL010006431.1:0-27373 GCA_025469235.1 Pemphigus obesinymphae
CAAAAGGATAGACTTTTACTCGTATACGTATAGTAAGGAAAATATTGAACTGAACCAGGACCCGTGCAAAGAAATATTTATAGGGGGGGGGGGGGTGTATTTCCAATATACCGACGGAAATACGTCTTTAAAATGTAAATAAGCAGAAAAAAAATAGGTCATTGACTTCTTTCTAACCAAATACCTAAAAAAAGTTTGAGTTTGAGTTCAAGTTCGACTTTAAATTTCAAAAATTCGGTTTGACACCTACATGTTGAGTTCGACTCACCTCTACATAATTACATATTTAATATATTATTAATATAATACAATATAATACAAGTATGAAATAGGTACTTATTTATAATATAGTAACAAATATAACGAAATGTTTTGATAATTTATTGTCCAAAATTCGAATTCGAATTATTAGCGTATTAGACAACGACCAACGTGAGTATAAATAGTTTTGCGTTCGTAAATAGGTATTGCCAAATGCCAAGGCAATTTGTGTAATTTGTATATAAAAATAAGTAAAAATTTAATAATATAAATATAAAATACTTAGAAATTTGGTATCGTGATCATGAATTATTGAATATCCATATACCTATCTAATCATTTCCTCCTGTTTCGTCAACAGTGAAAGATGTAACTTGAAATCTTGTTAATTGTTGTTGTTGTATTTATATTTATTTATTTGCATTTTTTCATTTTGATTTGTTTGCATTTTAATTATTTATATTATAAAAAATTGCACCAAGCAAACAACATACTCGAGTACGTAAACCGTCTCAACGCTTACGTTTTAAAAAAGTACAAAAAAGTAAAAACAGAATTTATCGTAAGTATATTTTAAATTTTTTAATTTTATCATAATATTGTAAATATTTACGTTATTTCAATTACTTATACCTTTGAGTTCACGTAAACTCATATTTATTTATTATACATACAGTGTGCAGTGTTCAAATATAATGGTAATATGAAATATTTTAGACGGACAACATTGAATCTTATCCGGCATTTTTCATTAGACATAGAACATTACAGTACATGTTATTTTAAAACAATTAATATTTGTATTTTTTTTCCCTGCGTACACAATTTCTATATTTGACACAGGATTTGAGTAATTAAAATTTTTTTAAGTAATTAATTTTTAATATATTATATCAGAAAATAATATTATACTGAACCAAAGTTTATCCACTTATCCGTCTAAAATATTTCATGTTACCATTCAATTTGAACACACTATAAATTATTATTGGCTATTCCGCATTGCTACGTAAAACTAAATGATATTGATAGGAAATCGGCTATAGATGGTATATACTTATACCAGCCTATATAAAGAAAAACTTTCTTTTATACGGTGTATGTAGTCATATACTGTAGTGTATACCAGTGGCATATACCACTACTAATTTTTCAATATATGCGTGTACCTAAAACAAATTCGTAAATCCGCGGGTACACGATCGTGTACCAACGGACTTGTACTAAACTGCTACATTTTGAAAAACAAAATATTTAACCAAATTAAGTTCTGAAAATGCTTACAAAATAAAAGTACCTAGTTTAAAATATATTTTTTTAGCACAATCGAAACATGGTTTTGCTCTTTGATTATTTGATACGTTATATTTATATTAATATATATACCGTCAAATGCTACAACTTGAGACAGTTTTCAACTTTAAACTCTTATAACTTTTTCAATTTTATAATCACAAAGCTGATTTTCATATCAAAAGTTTACTCTTGGTCCATAGATTATTGTCCTTGTAGTACCCATTTTATTTCAATTTTTAATATTAAAATTACATTTTTATATAATTGTATTTATTATGAAGTAATTTGGACGTAATATTCACTAGTCCTGCAGAAGAAAGTATGCAAGCTTCATATTCTCAATCAGAGTATATTAATATTTTAATTATTGTATAATATCAAAGAATTAGGTTTGTAAAAGTAGGAAAATCAATATTATGGTTATTTTCTCGTCATTCCGAAAAATAATGGTTTTAAAAACTTGAAATTTGTAGGTCCCCATTTTATATCAATTTTTAATATTAAAATACCTAATTATTTATAATTTAAGCATTTACTATGCCATAATTGTTATAATTTAATATTTATATACCTATAATCATTATTGACGATCAATTTGAAAAAATAATAGTTTGAATAAAACGATTGATATAATAATAAAATAACTATTTGCATTATATTGTACAGAAACACATCGTTCATAGATTAATTCTTGATCATAACTTACATGTCGAAACAAGTGATACATCCATAAGTTCAACAATTTCCAAGTATGTTATTTATAACTTTATAAGATTTTGTTAAATTACAATAAAATAAGTTTATAATTTATTAATATTGATGATTTCTAGAACTCTTGAAGGGAAAAGGATTATCGATATTTCATATTTTATCAATCAGATTCAAAAGAGACACGATGGTGGATTTAACTGTTCGTTTATAGACATGGAATATCAATCTGAAATTATAAAAGGTTTCCGATCAATACTATACTTTAAATGTAAAATGTGTAATATTGTACAAAAATTCTATACTGAAAATAAAGAGAATATCAAATCAGTACCGGTCAATAAAACTGTTGTTAATGCATGTCAAGTTATAGGTTTGTACCTACAAATTATCATACAATTTAATGTAAGACACCCCCAAGTGAGCAATCTAAGTTATAAAACATTACCGCTATGTTAAATTTGGATTACATTAAAATATTACTAAGTAACATAAATACAATATCATAGACATTTCAGGAGGGGACACACGTATAAACTATATTATTAATTTGAATTTCCACTGCGAATTGAAAAACAGTCAGATCAAACTCTTACTGATGTCAATGTGTATTATATACTCCGGTATATAACATGCTAAAATTCACTTTTTTTGGTATTCTCCAGAGGGGGCATGATCATCCACTACCCCCGTAATGGGTACCAATGTACAAAGCTTTTAAGCAAAAGGGGGAATAAACAAAACCGCAAAGTTCTAGTTCAACTTCCCCTTGAGTTATGAGCAATCCAAAATTCGATTTTGGACTACCCAAAAAGTGATTTTTAGTATGTTATATACTTTAGTGCGCAACACATTTTTCCACCGGTCCGAGCCCGTTTTAGCTGTTATTGTATGCTCGACGGTGATTCAAAAAATGTCCCCTCCTTTGCCGTGCCTGTAATCGTTGCATCAATACTCGAGCATTTATGTAAAAGAATACATTTTTCTGACCGTAGAAATTACGATACAAGAGTTGAAGTTGCCGTTGTATCATTTAACACAAAACAATTTTTACCAAAAATTCATAAAAAAATTGCAAATGATTATAGCCCAGGTATATTACAGAATGTAATATAGGAGTTATATATTTATTTATAATTTAATTTATTATTTTTATTTTAGGAAAGTTTGGAAAAAAATATTTAATCAACCCCAGTCGGATAATTAATAACACCAAACGAAGAAGACAATTATTTCCTGCAAAATCTTGTAAAAAGTCTTCTGCACGAAACGAGCCAGATGAATACTATGGTTTGGCTGAGCCATTAGTTAACATTTTATTAGAAGATGAATTAGAAGAAAAAAAACACGAATTTCTTGCATTATTAAAAAAATCAAATATAGTTGAAATTGAAGCAGATACGCGAGAACAAACTAGTAGCCAGGTATGGTATAGAGAGCGTAGATTACGTCTTACTGCTTCTCGCTTTGGTCAAATTTGCAAAATGTAACACACAACAAGCTGTAAAAGTACTGTGTATAACATATTATATGCATCCGAAACTCAATATACAAAGTCATTGCAATATGGTCGTGATACGGAAGCTATTGCACGTAAAAAGGCAGAACATATTCTTGGTGAACAGATTCGGGTCAGCGGTTTGATTATAGACTCAAAAAATTCATATTTAGCGGCAAGTCCAGGTATACTATAAGATTGTAACATAACCTATCTATATAAAAATTATTTATGTTATTCAAACACATTTTCAGATGGTTTGATTAGGGATAACGCTGTCGTAGAAATTAAATACCCATTTGTTGCACAAAACTCTAATAATGCCGTCGATGCTGTCAAAAAAAAAAACTCGTAAGATTCAATTCTTATATTATAATACTTTTATTTATTATATTATAAAACTTATATTTTGTAAGACGTATACCTTAAGAACTAACCTACATATGAGTTATATAATATGTTTAAACATTTTTTAGTTACAATATTACACTATAACCGACAATGAAATAAAATTAAAACGTGATCATATATATTACTATCAAGTCATGGGACAACTACATATTTCTCAGAGAAAAATTTGTCATTTTGTAATTTATACTTCAAATTGGACAAATATTGAAGAAATGCATTACGATAATAATTTTTGGGAAAACAAAATGTTTGACTTATTAAAAACGTAAGATTTTATTGTATCATAAAAGTATATAGAAAATAAGCGGGTAATATACAAAATAATGAACTATAAAACAAATCAAAATGTTGACATAATTATATTAAATTGATACCTATTGGCTATTACCATATTATATAGTTATGTAAAATATACATAATAATATTATGTAAACAGGTTCTTATTTATACCTATTAAAATATTGAATATAAAATTTCAAAATAAAATTCAAACTTAAATATTTTTTACACATTTATTTACACTATTTTATATTTTGTTTTAGATTTTATTGGGAGTGTTTATTACCAGAGATAGTAGACCCGCAATTTCCAAAAAGGATGTTAAAATCGGATATCAGAAAACCTATCCGAATCAAAAATAATATTCTCTCTTATGAAAAAATAAAAATAAACGTTGTAATTTGTATTTATTTTATTTTTTACATGGTTTTGGTCGTAACTATAAATTTGTTTTTTTCCGATACCGACTTTTTAATTATACCTAATATTAGGTAGGTATATATTTATAATTAAATAACGACAAGCACACATTAATACTAAACATGGGGATTACTCACGAGAGAATTTAGTTTTTATAAATAAATAAATATGGTTAATTATTATAAACTATAGTTGATTATATACAAAAAAAAAAATGTAATTAATAGCAAACCTACGTTTTATAAAATTTACATATCATTATTATTATTATGAAGTATTATACTAAATTGTATAAATTATACAATTATTTATAAGGGAATAAATCTAACTTACTCTTTTAGATTTTATGCGAAACGCATTTTAAAATTTTCACAGTAGTTTTTTATAACTAACGAAAAATTAGGTATGTAAAAGCGGGGAATACGAAATCGAAAATGATTAATTTCAAGTAATAAATTAGAAAATAGTGTATCGTGTATATTTATTATTAGATTTTGTAAAAATGTATAGGTACTTTTCAAACTAATAAAGGCATTCGATGCTCAATTCGTTAATATTATTATATTATTATATTATATATTATTCGTATATATTTGCATGCACGTTGGCCGTCGCACGTAATATTGTTTTGACGCGGGCGCGTAGATACTTAGCTATGACGTCGTTCAGCCGTTATAATAGGAACATGTTAAATGTATATAAACCACACGGTGAGTACCGGTTTTAAAATGATGCGCAGCTCTCAAAATAAGTTATTGCCGACCGCCGAGCGGCTGTGGCGGCGAGCTGTTATTTTGGTGGAGGATGCCGTCGATTCGGCTCACAACGCCATCTCTGGAGCGTTATATACGTACAACCTTCGGAGTAGCGTCCTCTTAATATTTACCTATTTAATAAATAATTTGTTGGTCGTAGAACACCTGAACAATATTGTCAAAAAACAACACGTTATTGTTGGACAATTGGCTGGAGGCTTACCAACAACAAGAGGCATTAAATTAAAGTACTTAATGAACTCGGTAAGGATCAGAAATTCCACTACACTTCTTAGTACAGATGCAATAACTATAAAAGATTTTCTTATCCAATGCTCACATACAACAGGCCATTACCTGGAAAGAGAATTGAATTGGGAAGATCAAATAAGCAAGTCTATTTACATAAATACATTTATTATTATATGGACTAGCCTACTTCCTATTAATAATTTGCTAATTTGTGTTTGAATAATTAATTACCTATAATAATATTAGGTTCTGATGACGAGATTCTTGATGTTGAAATTGAAATGCTTGAAGTGAATCCGCCAATTCCTTTTCCTGTTGTCGCACAAATTATTCCAGTCGATGAACCAGAAGTCATTATTGTAGAGGGTAATACTTATAAAATTTAATATTATAAAATAATAAAATAATAAATAATATTATTTTACCTAACCTATTAATTCTAGATTTTGGTAACGATAATGGTGACTTCCTAATTCCGGAAGATAGGGTATTTGGCAAAATTTTCAGGATACCGAAGATGAACCTGAAATCCCATTTGTACAGGTACCTCTAAACGTAGATCAACTTCACCCACAAGAAGATGAAGAAAATATTTGTGTTGTATGCAGAGTAGCCACAAGGACACACGCACTTGTGCCTTGTGGCCATAGAGTTTTGTGTGTAGATTGTTTGGCTCGGTTAGAGGTATAAAGATGCCCATTATGTAACACGGATTTTAATATAGCTTTACGCATCTGGTAAAATAGTTTATTGTTAATATTAGGTATTTAAAAAAATGTTTGGCTTGTTTTGTTTTTATTGTTATTTGTTTTTTATTGAGAATCAAATTGAATAAAAACCAAATTACCAAATTATGGTCATGATAGGGGCCTTTTTTTGTGCAATTTCTGTTTTAAATTTTGGGGTTGGGCTATGATTACCATAATTACCACTTACCAGTGGCCAAAGTTAACCAAGTTGACCACATATACACCTGCTGCCGTGTTTGTCCGGACAAGATCCAATTTTCTGCCCGAGGGCTACAACCACCGGACCCTATATTAGCACTGAGGTGCTACTGAGGAACCGGGGAGGTTGGGCCGGCCGCAGGGTCAAGACCTCGTGACCGACCCGTACCATTCTCCCCCGTGATAAGCGGCTCACGGGGGCCTGCATGGCTGCAGGTTTTACTACTAGCACCTGTCCCACAGCCACCACGTTTCAGCCGAGTCAGGCTCCTCAACCTCGAGGGGCACCTTGCGGTGGGGCTCCCCTCTCCCGTGGTAACGACTTTATTTAGTGTTGTCGTCGCTAGACAACCCGGACCGGAGTCCTCCCTCTATTCTAGTCCCGTTGACCGGCTAGAGGTGGGCCTTTGTTTGTCCGGACAGTGGCAGGTAATTTATGTTCAATGGATATTTGTTTCGATTTTAAGCGAAACTATACCTACTACAGAATATTTTATTCTGTGATTATATTGCTTTTTTTGTTGTGTAAGACTAAAGAACAAACGAGACAGCAGTTTATTTGATTATTTTTCAGTTAATTTGTGCTATATAAATATTATATTTTAATCGTTGTTCTTTACTGTTTATAGTTCATACTTTCATGTTGGTAGGTATACCTGAAGCGCCTATATATAGGCTCTCTAGGTATACCTAACAGCGCCGGATAGGAAAGCTACCGGCCCATCGAGATTTAAAATTTCTACTGGCCCAAAAAGTTTTGATTCTTCAAAAAAAAAAAAAAAAAAAAAATTGAATATATCTACTATAGAGTACCGGCTACTAAACATTTTCCGAAATTTCACTTTGTGCTCTTATATTTTTGGCTACAAATTATTTAATTGGCCCAAATATCGCTCAGCCCACCGAGTTGAACTCAGTAACTCGCCGAACCTGATACCAAATATTATAGATGACATTTATAGTATTTGCTGATACCTAACTTCAATTCTAATTTTTTTATCTCTACCTTGTATTAGGTATGTATAAAGGGTACCTGGGGGGTAAACCACTAACTAATTTTTTGTACACCGGAGTTCTAATGAAGTCGTAATTTTCTATCTTAAACTCGATCTTCATCTCGTCTCTTTTTAATTAATTAATTTTTACTTCAAGAGAACAACGTAATTAATAAATGTAATCATGGTAATATAATATGTATCAAAAAAGTGTACGTAATATATTTACAATTTACTATACATACATTTTTTTTAAAAAAGCATATTATCGAGTATATTACGAGTATATATATTTATTTATTTATTTAAATAATATACGCCAAACAGCTTTAGATAGGGTAGACAAGGGGTTTTGTGTAGGCAATCTTCGTGAATTTAAGAAAAATAAAAGTAAAACAAATGGAAAATATATTTTAAAAGTAATTAAAAAATAGACTTGTGTTGGTAACAATTTTTATTGTTGTGTAATCATGATATTTATTAAAAAAACTTGTTATGGCTTTTTCAATACTACATATTTTATACCAGTGTTTGGAACGTTCACTAAAAAATCGAACGCGTTCGCGTTCACGTTCTTTGACTAAAAATTGAACGCGTTAATTTGCTCATTCATTTTTTTTTTTTTTTTTGAAAACTCATTGTTACGTAACTTAATACTTACATAGGTAAAGTTTCCGGAACACCCTTATTTTTTGAAAACGTGTGCTTTAACATTTTAATTTCAAAAGTGCTTGAAAAAAATTGCTCTTGAACTTAGTTTTGAAGTTATATAGCAATCATTCATATATTATTTCGCTAAGGATCCCGAGCGGATGAGTACCGATTTTAAGGTACTGTCACACTTAAACACCATGAATGGCACATTTTTAAATTCATCAGAACACCCAGGGGCCCACATCGTATTAAATTATAATATTGCTATATAATAATAAAATCGACTTAAAAGAATCAAATTGTGCGAATAAGGGCTGTAAAATTGCGTATCCTAGCAACACATAACCTTCGTTATTAAAGCATAATTAAATCGTTTTTAATGCGTTTTAATACCATTTTATTCATTTTTAAAGGATTTTATTACCATTTTAGTCGTTTATTAAGCGTTTTTATACTATTTTAGTCGTTTATAAAGCATTTTCATACCATTTTATTCATTTTTAAAGGGTTTTATTATCATTTTATTACTTTTTTAAGTGTTTTCATACCATTTTAGTAATAAGTAATACCTGTTAGGCGGCACGAAGTTGCCGGGTCAACTAGTTTTAAATTGTTTTCATTATGTAAAACGACATATTTTACGTTGCGTTTTCATGTGAAATTTATCATTTTCATAGTTTGTATATTATGTAATTATGTACCATCAATATTCTTACTGATAGTTTTGTAGAATTTTTATCAATATTTTTTATCGGGGAAATAAATTGTCCGAGTGACCCGGCGTTATAGGTACGACTGAAAGAAGTACACACTTAAACCATATTTCAATTAATTTGTTACTTACGTGACGTGGTGTTTCACAACAAATCGGGGGATATTTAAATATTTTCGATTAAATTTGTGAGGTTCACGAGCATGGCCCGTCTTCCCGCTAATTTCCCTAAAATATCTACAATAATGCAGCTCTGTCGATACATATTTCTATAAGAAATTGCAAAGTTGGTTTATAATTTATTATTTATATGGGTTAAAATTATCAGTAAAAATATTGATAGTGCATAACCCTAATAATAAATACTATAAATTTGAAAACAACAATTGTATACGAAAAGGAGGGCTATAATTATCCGGAACGTATAATTCCGGACCGTATTTGCCCGGAAACAAAAAAGCATAAACCGTATATATCCGGACCGTATAATTACGGAATGTATAATCGCGGAACGTATACCTGCGGAATGTATTTTTCCGGATCGTATTTCCCCGGAAACAAAAAATCATACACCGTATTTCTCCGGACCGTATATTCGCGAAACATATATCGGCGGAACGTATAAATGGTGGTGGAAGGTATATAGTAATAAAGTATATAGTAATAAGGTAATAGCATTATTTGTGGAATTTTTTTTTTTCTAATAGATAGTACTATTTATCATGGAGAAAACAATAATTGAAGCGTAACACTGCAAAACGTGGTATTGCCAATTTTATGAAAATCGATATTAATATCAATTTTTGTAGTAAAAAATGCAGGGAATTCAATGGTGAGATTATTTTATTCGCAACTTCAATATTTAGTTCAAAATTTCAATTTTAAATATCGGCTTATTTGTCAAAATGTGCTAATGACAGGTCGGTTTTATTTCAATACGTGCTACCTTTGCAACAATTATAGTAGAAGCTATTATACTAAAACGGATTAATCAGTATGATTATAAAATTAATTTGTGGATTACCTACTTAATTCGAAACACATTAGTGGTTTGAAGACTAAGCGCATATACTAAAAATCAAAGGCATTTAGCCACCTATTCGCTTTCCACCCCCCTTTAATAAGCTTTAGATCCGCCCTTGAGTATAATATTATAATTTTCCTAACGCAGAGTATTAAATTCTCAAATTGTGTGTAAATAATATAAATATAATAAAAAATAATGATAATGTATACTGTAAATAAAATATGAACGATAACGGCAATATAAAAAAATAAAATAAAAATAATCAAAAAAATTTAAATAATTATAATAACGATGCTATAATTGTGATACTAAATATTATACCGATTCCTAAATACAGATACGGTTACAATATTTTATGTCGGCCGGAATCATAAAACCATTCATTGTCGTACCGTGTACTTATCGCCAAATTTTATTAACCACCAATAAATACTATATTATTTTAATTATAAAAAAATGGTAGGTACTTGATTTTTTTTATGAACAATATGTCAATAATTGTCAATTGTACCAATTTTCAGAGGGGTGATAGATAGGCTGGGAAGAAATTTTACCATGGACTTTTTCACAGTTTTTACCCTCGGATTTTTGGGTAGTATATATCAAAGTTGAATCGTTTATTATAAAATATATAGAGGACACAATTTAAAAGATGGTTTTATAATAAGGGTATTTTGAATTATTTATCATAAAAAAAATTATCGTTATTTAAATAATGTAAAGTAAATAATTTTTTATTATATCTTCAATAATGGACCGAATATTTAGAAAACTATAAAACCCCGATTAGCTTGTTTTCAAAATATTGTCATTTACAAATCGTATACCTATTAGAAAATGTAACACTAAAAAATATTAATTTTAATTCAGTTTTATTTTATTTGTTTTTGATCAAATATTATGATTACACAACAATAAAAATGTAGGTATTTAAAATTAAAAATGAGCTCTTATAAGAATAAAAATAAATATATATTTTAATAAACGATTTTTTTTAAAATTTTTAATTTTAAATATACCTATATTATAAAAACAACAACATACCTATATAATAAAATTGATATATAAAATAAAAAGTTAGGAAAGTCCACTCTGCTATCGTGCTAAATTCCCTGGCTTCTAAACATATTTTCTACAATAATCTAAAAACATCTTCTCCTTCTTCTCTCCCAACTATTTTGGGTCGGCCACCCTAGTCCTACACTTCAACTTAACTCTATCTCCCGCATCTTCTTCATTTACGCCCGACCTTTCTCATATCACTCGTCATCACATCCCCCACCTCTTTTTCGGTCTTCCTCTTAACTTCTTTCCATGAATATGCATTTCTTTTACTAATCTTTTTGCCTCAGTATCTTCCCTCTTTAACACATGCCCGAACCATCTTAATCTATTCTCCCTCCTTTTGAAAACTATCGAAGCTACTCTTATACTACCACATGTATACCTCTTGTACTCATTCCTTGTTTTATACTCTCTAGCTATTCCATTCATCCACCTTAACATTATCATCTCTCCTACACTCATTCTCTGTTTTATCTTCCTATCTACTGCCTAAAATTCTGTTTTATACATCATTGCAGGTCTCACCACTGCTATATTAAATTTACCTTTTGACCTAATAGGGATTCTTTTATCACACAAAATACCTGACGCTTCTCTAAATAATAATCTAAAAGCATAAAACAAATAATATCTATCTCCTTGGTAACCAAAGCAACAATCGTAACTATGTTCTAGTAACTACGGATGGACGGACAGATACGAGTACAACGGGAATGGAGAAACCTACAACTAATATATAAAATAAAATATACCTAGAGTATTCGAAAATGTAATGAAGAGTAATAAAAATGTTTTTTTTATATAGGTACCTATTAGTTTTTATAAGACATACCTAATACCTAAATATATATTGATTTTTTTTATATATTTATTGTTTTTATACCCAATATAAAATTATTTTTATTTTTATTAATAAAAACTGGTATTGACTCCAGAGTATTTTATATTATTTTTAAAATATTTTTAATCTATATTTGAATTTGCCCATACAGAACCCTTTAAAACTGGATCAAAAATTAGACACCTACTCATTTTAATCCCAAAATAATTCGACACCGTGCATACCTACTCCGACAGTAATTTTTAAAACATTTTCGATTCTTCATTAATTTCTGAAGGAAATTACGTTGTCAGACTTCTCATTTTTATCATTGGTATTTTAATGAAAAGTTTAAATTTTAGAAAATTTGCGCAAATATATTTTATTAATATGATTTTTTTTAAAATCTATAATTTAATTTCCTTGTATACTCATATGTTATGACTTATGAGGATTCGAATATTTTTTTTCCAAAAAATGAGAGCACGTTGTAACGTACTTGTTGGAAAAAAATTGTAAATATGTTATATTATTATGAATTTATGAGTAAAAATATTTCATGACAAAATATATTACAATTTATTTGAACAGCAAAAGTATAAGAAGTTGCCTATATAATGTTCCTTCAAGGAGTTCCACACGACTGGTCAGTGGCGTAATTATGGAAGAGGATTATAGGGATAGATCCACCCAGAACTTCTTTTTCGTTTATTATTATTATTATTATTATTATTATAACTAAAGTATATATACAATTTTAATTTTTCAATAATATAATAATCGAAATCAAAATAGCTCTTTTAGCATTAAATGCATTTACCTAACTAGAAATAAATAAACTAAAAATTAGTACTTTATTGAGGTAATTTTTTGATTTTCTAAGTAATTTTCAAAAACGTAACAAAAAACTACTTTTTAATTTTTATAAGGGAATTATCACAAAAAAATTCGTTATAAATTAGAAAATAACAAATAAACTATTCATAGTGACTGACTATATAAGTAATTTATAATAATATTTAGAACTTCCAAAAAAGACTGACAACTCTTATAAATTGGAAAATTAAAATGCCGGAAACTTGAAATTTACAGCAAATATTTATTATAAAACTGTATATTGACGTAATTTCTACTAGCCATATAAATACTAATTGTAATATATTCATATATTCACCGAAGTTTGGCTCAGAATCGTTTTATCGAAAGAAAAAATTTATTATTGCTTTCAAATTCAATATATCCACCATCTGTGTCTAATATACCTACTCAACGAACGCCACCCCTTTTTTTTCAAATTTTTATTTTTTTTATGTACGTATATATACTTTTTTGGGAAAAAGGAGTAAAGTAAAAGTTTTCTGGTATAAAGGTTTTCGATTGGAAATTCGTTCTATAGTTGGTATTTTATATAGGTAATTTTTTTGATTTTCTAATTAGTTTTCAAATTTGCAAAAGCGCAACTTATAAATACCTACTTTTTACAAGGGAAATATCACGAAAAGTACTATAAATTAGAAAATAATAAATAATCTAGTCATAGTGGCTGACTATATAAGTGATATATAATATTTATATAACTACCAAAAGAGACCGAAAATTATTATAAATTGAAAAATTCAAATGCCAGAAACTTGACACCAAATATTAACTATAGAATATCATATTATGTATATTGACGTATTTTTTATTAGCCCATAGATATATATTAAAATGTACTAAAATATTTCTAAATTGTTAGATATTTATTTTTCGTAAAATTTTTTAGAAATTGCCTATACCGAACCCCTTAAATTCGGTCGGTTTGAAGGGGCCAACCTAATAAAAGTCAGATTTATCTTAGTCGTGTATAACACGTTCACCCTCTGTAGACTATAGCCAATAAGTTATAATTTATAATACATTATAATTATAATTACAAACAATTACAGTTCCTTTCTTTTAAAAATTTAAAATAAGCATATTTACTATGGCCAAGATTTTTACCTAAAATTACTTTTTAGATTTTGAACGAAAAACCATAAATCTATTGGTTTTAAAATAATGTTTATTTTGCACTAATCTGTGCGAAGCCCGAAAAAAACGATATCAACTTGTGTTGAAAATTTTAATGTTTTAGAATATTAGTAACTGAATAGTTGTATAGGTTTGAAAAAAATACTCAATTACATTTTAAACAAAATATTTAAAATTTGATTACATTATTTATACCTATACTTGTAAAAAATAAGAATACAATTTATCGAAAAATAATTCCTACATGTCATAGATTATATCTTTATTAATTATTATTATAGGTAATTATGTCCAAAAATCAACTTAGTCACACCATTGGAAATACGAAACTCGATTTTACTATGTTACGTCAGATACTACTCTTATATTGTACGTCCCCTTATATTGTATGCTCCAACGCCTCCAACCCCCTTTTAGCTTTTTTTATTAATAATATAAGATCATCTTCAAATGATGCCCATAAAATCATTATGGATTTTATACATATATCACTCTTTGACTTTTTATAGATTTTATAAAACTACAAAAAAAAATATAAATATATATAACGGTTAAGAGGGTGCTTAACACACACATTTTTTGTCTCTGTCTTACACACGCGCAACATAGTAGGATAGGTATCTAATTAATTTACGTAGGTACTGCATTTTTATTACAGTTTGGTTATAGTTAATATTAGGGGAAATTTATTTATTATCAAACTTGTAGGGGAGAATATACTCGTAAATTGACCAACCTAGCTTTTTTCATATTTTTATTTATTTTGGCTTTTAGCGCGAACAGTCCAAATTTTTCATTTTTTAATATTTATTTTTTTAAATAATTGAAAATGGAACACGACGAATATCGTTACGATAACAATGGGGAAAAAAAACGGCATTATGTAAGTATTTTAAATTTATATGTAAATTAAAAAATATATTATAATAAGATAAATAAAAATAAGTATTTTTTTTAAATTTTTATACTTTTTGACTTGATATTATTATTTACTAGGTGAATTATAAATAATTAACGTAATTACTAATATATTATTACAAAAATAAATAACGAAGTTCCCATAACATTAACGAGTAACATCTTCAGCGCATCTGAAAATGAATATTTAAGTTAAATTGTGTTCAGTTTTATTTAAAATATTACATTTTTTATTAATTATTTTATAGATACATATTTTTAAAACAATAATAGTTTATAATATATATATTTTTTTAATTTACCTTCCTACTTTTATACATTGCAATTTTATTATTAGTGTGGTTAAAATATAAACCAAATTAAATAAACTGAATGTATATGTTACAAATAATAGTTAGGTATGTATTTATATTGAATCAAGCTTTTTAAATAAATATATTTTATACAGTGAGCGTACACAGTGGGGGCTAAGGGGTTTAAGCCCCCTTTTCCGTATAATAGTATATTTTTTTTGTTTCATAAACTGAAAATAAAAATTATGTATTAATGACATATTATGATATAAATTATATTTATAAATTATGTATTAATCATGTATATGGTTAAATGTTATGATTATTATATGTTTAACAGAAGGTAGGTAGGTATATTGTGTATACTATTATAACTATAGAAAAGCACCTACTCTATTCTATCAAGCTTTATCTTGTGTCTACTAAGTGTTTACTTATTTTCAAGCCCCTTCTATTGAAAAATCCTTCATACTTCAAAAATAAAAAAATCCGGTCAATAGGGGGTGGAAGCACTTTGCTCGTTGTGTGGCAGTAAATGGCCATTTTTTCATAAAATCTAAAAGCACAGATATGCACTTTATATTTATCTAGATAATGATCAAGATGATTAAAGTAAAATGTATCTAGACAAAGATAATAGATAATGTATCTGAAACTTATCTATAATATATATATATATATATATAATATCATATTATGTTTTACCTGGATAAAAATACAAATAATTTTTTATAATTATAAATATCTAATTGACTATTATTACATTACGCACAGTTTACATTTTATTTATGGACTTGAATGAAAAACGTATTGAAACAATATAATTTAAAAAAATACCATTTAACGTTTTATAATAATAAAATTGTTTTTATTTATAAATTTATAAATATAAAGTAAAAATATAGGTTTTAAGTTTTAACTTAAAAATGATAAATCATTGCATTCAATAAAACGATTCTGAGCGTAGCTTCGGTGTACTTACTATACATAAATATTAATATTAGGTAATGATGGTATTCAGTAAGTTTAACATTATATCAAAAGAGTAATATAATTACATTATATAAGTATTGATTACTAATATTAAATATATTTTATACAAAAATAATAATAATTTTATGCATATTACAAGATATTACAAGTGCAGTCAACGTATTTTGTATTTTTGCCCGGGTACGATGAAGAAAATAGCAGATGGATCATTAGTAATAATGAAGCCCCATTTTAATCACGAACGGGAAAATAATAACGCGCAATCTGTGGAAAATTTTAAAAACGAACTAAAAAGAAGAGCTGCTTCAGAGAATTCATTTTTAAGACATATTTATGATGAGGATTGTCAAAGGTAGGTATTACTTATACTATTTTTTTAAATAAAATTACAATAAATTAAAAATATTCATTTAGGCATCAAATGGCAGCTGGTTTATATCCATGGTCTACAGCGGAATCTTTAATGTGTTTGGCTCGTAGATCATCAATGCCTCCGTTGCCTGCCAATCTTCAGGAACTAGCTATTACATTTGAAAATGGAAATTTGGGTAGATATAACTGTTGCAATATTACAATCTTCAGAAGTTGTGTCCGTGATGTTGATGGTAAGACAAGCATCATATTTGCATGCCCAGTACTAATTCAATTAGTCACTGGATTTGGAGTAGACGAACTTCACGTGAACACAACATTTAAAGTTGTTCCGTCAAACATGAGCTACCAGTTATTGAGTGTGCATGCTATTGTACAAAATTATGTAAGTTTTCTTTATCTCTATAATAAGACATAATAAATTCATAAATTATCATTAAATATAAATTAGATCATACTAAAGCTTGTATATTAACAATTTATTTTTCTAGTCAATACCTATTATTTTTGTATTGATAAAATCAAAATCTCGTAACGCGTACGATATAGTGTTCAATTTCATTAAAAATAATCTGTTGCTAAATCTTTCACCAAATGTAATTATGACTGATTATGAATCAGCTCTACGCAATATCATACAGTCATATTTTCCTGAAGCTAGAACTGCTGGCTGTTGGTTTCACCACAATCAGGTATAAAGACGTATTCACCATTAATTTGTCCAGGTAAACATCATAAATATTATAAATAAAAAAATAACAAAAACTATAAAAAAAAAGCTCAAAGGGGTGTTTAGACTATGATACTCACCCATTTTAGCTGTATTAAAATACATTCACGCTCTATAACTACAACTTCTCTCTTAGTAATCGTAAAGTCAAAATTTATACAAAATATGAAAGATGAGAAGAGAAAGTTTTTACTTTAACGTAGAGTAAAGTATTTTTAGTTAAAATTTTTTTTTAAGTTTTTTTAAATTTTAAAATTTTACGATTTTCAATCACAAATTTTATACTTTCAAAAAAAAAAAAAAATTCACGCTCGAGCACAATATCTTTTATATTTTGTATACATTATGATTTTGCGTTTACACAAAGAAAAGTCGTAGTTATGGAGCGTGAACGTAAATTATAACAAATATCGTGATAACACAACAATAAAAAATGGTACTGACACATGACTATTTTTAAACTAATTTTAAAATATAATTAAATAATTTTAAATTATTTGATTTTTATTTATCTTAAAATTCATAAAAATTCCTTTATACAAAACTCCTTAAAAATCGGGTGTGTAGCATCCTCTTAAAAAAGTTGTCTACTGATTTTTGAGATCTTTTGAATAGCTCGAATGATGTACTATTAACATTTCATAAATTTTTTAAATCTTAAATCCTAAACAGGGGTGTCATTTCGGTGTTTTTTTTCCAGGTATACAAACTTTTAGGCAGGCCAATTTTAACATTTCACCGGACCGCATTTTTGAAAAAAAAATATATACCTATGTATAAATGAATGTAAAATAATATAAACGTATACCTATAATTAATAAAAGATTTATTATATATATTTTAAAATGAATATTCATATCATATATGAATACATGATACATATATAAGTTAACCATGACATCACATCAGAGGCTAAAATATATACTTTTTCGTACTGCAAACTTTAGGATTTTATCACCCTCCCCTTTCAGTGTTCTCATTTTAGTTATTGATTGGACGGAGGTTATGTTTTAATCAGCTCATCAGAAAATAAAAATCAAAAGTATTCATATTTTATGTTATAAAAACTTATATTCATAATAAATAGGTTGTTTTAGTTATGTATTTCAAATTATTTTAAGTTATTACATATTTAACACATAAATAGGCTATTTATACAATTACAAAAAAATGGTAATTGTATTGAGATACAAAAGTAAATTGAAACATAAGTTTATTATCGAGCGAGGCAAGCGTTTTTTTTTTTTTTTTTTTTTTTTAATAATAAAAGTACCTTTATCATCTATATATGAAATATAGGATATCCTGCAATAGCTGTTAACGTGTTACTTGACACTTGTTGGTATTTTAGATTTTAGGATGATACATTTTGGAATTTTTTTAAAAATATATTTAAATATAATAATTTAATAAAAAAATGTGAAATTAAAAGAGAATAGAGCCAGCACACACTTTTTAATTTCGTATTACACACTTAACATTTCGTATTACACAAAGTGTGTTATACTGCACACAATTTTAGTCATTGATGACAAACATTAATTGCAAGGCCAATTATTAACAAATTTAAGTTAGTGGTGCCGCCGCACACCCTGACACCCCCCAAATGACGCCCATGATTCTAAACTTAATCATTTTATGACAAAAATAATTGAAAACTTCTATAAATATCTCATGAAAATATACAAAAAAATACTGTATGTACTCGAAACCTGTGTCCACGATTGTTATTCCATTTGAACACAATTTTAATTGCAAATTTAACATTTATATACCATCCCTAACCAAAAATATGGGTTTTAAACATTAGTAGATTCATTACATAAAAGGTAATTAATAAAAATGTGGCATTGTTTCAAGTTTATTCTATTATAATTACCATCGTTCATAATTGTTCCAAAGTCTTAATTTTATATAAACAGATTCAATCTAAGAAAAATAATATTAGTTGGGGTTTGGAGATTGGCTATAAATATGTAGACTAAAAAGTTAGTGATTTTATTTGACCATTCTTTTCTCATATCTCGTCAGAATATCTCATTATGTATAATTTCAGAAATTATATCAGGAATTGTTGTACAACCTGTTTTAAAGAGTTATATAGACAATTTTATATATATTATGGCATACGCTCGTTTTCAAGGAATTCAGTGTAATTAATTTAAAGATTATTTTAATAAAAATGGAAATTTAATGATTTTAATGTATTTTATATAGTGTTTAAAATAAGTTACAATGATATTGTGCAATCGTGATATTTCATTACTAATTGCAATTTTAACATTTGTACACCATCTATAATTTTTTAAATAACAAATATTTACTTTTCAATTTTTACGACTAGGTTTAATATTAATTAATTAATAAGATAAACTACTCGTGTGCAGTACGCTAAAGTGGGCTGTGTAGCAACAGCGGTGTACAAATATTAAGTTGGCAATTAGTAATTAAATTTCACAATTGTACAATAATACAAATGATACTTACAATGAAACCATATAAAATGAATTTAAATCATTAAATTTCCATTTTTATTAAAATATTCCTTAAATTATTTATACAGAATCCCTAAAAACCCGATTGTATGACATAATTTATAATATAAAATAACCTTCATAATAATATCCCCTTAAAACTGGTTGCACGATGATTCCTCATAAATACGTTCTGGCCGTTATACAATTATACGTAATGAAAAGTATCAATGAGATATGAGAAAAAAAGGGGGGTTAGGTCGTTTATTTTTTTCGTCTGCCAATTTAATAGTCTGAATCCCCAACCTCCAAATATTATTTTTCTTAGATCAAACCTATTTATAAAAAATAAGGCTTCTGGACAATTATTGGAAACGGTCATTATAGTTAATTATTAAAATAAAATAATTGAATGCAGCAGAAATAATACTGTGTGTTTTTATTAATTAAATCTTTTTTATTAATGGAAACATTCAGGTGTGGTTTTACGAGTTGTGATGAGGTACAAATGTTCAATATTCGATTATAAATTTATTACAAATAAATTAAAAATCATTGATATAGCTTTTTATATAATTTTCCAATATCCTGGTGCTAATGTAATGCATCTGCACGTAATATTATCAAAAAAAAGTTACAGTAATTTAAAAAAAAAAAAAAGAAGAAGTAGAACACTTCAACTGCTGTAACTTGGATTATATTATATTTATTACTAGCTTTAGTGTATCACACACTGAGTGAAATTTCTTATAAGTGAAACTCCTTTTAAGTCAGACTAATTGTAAGTTCCATAACTATTGAGTGTGAAACCATGAATTTGTAACTTGGTTTGAGTGTGACACCTCATAAGTGTACATTTTTTGAGTACAGTTACTCATAAGTAAAATAAATTTTTAGTGCAATTTGTATCCATAGGCTTATAAAGTATATTGGGAAAAATATTTTTAATTAATTAATTTAAAAATATTTCGCCAACGACGGAAACTGACGTCTGCCTTCTAGAAGATAGTTGTTCACCCCTAAAGTGTTTCTGATGATTAGGTTGACAAAATAGGTAATCTGTAAATTGATAAAACTTACTATTCTCAAATTTTTTTAACAATTCGAATCTCGCTTCATTCGGTTCTCGACAGAATGTAACAGGTGTTTTACATAAATATAAATTTAATAAAAATTTATAAATATATCTCAAAATTCTGACCATTTGAAATACATTTACCGTTAAATATAATATGGGTATAATAATATATAAATCGTTCTCTGTCATTGTTCGGAGTAGGTTGTGTAATACTCGGCGTAACTGTCTCTGTTATCGCGCATTCATTATTGTTTAATTAAATACCTATCAGTGATTATTGGTAATTAGGTACGTATGTTATAATATCTACTATATATAATAATGAATTCTAAAATTGATAATATTCTTAAATCAATCAATGATATAAAATCCACATTTTAACATAAGTGTTTGAACTTTAAATAATCATTTTCATTTCGTTTGTTTTCTGTGGACATGTTTTTACTATTTAAAATCATCAATGCGGCGTTTCTATAAATACCCATAACCCAAAAGTTCCGTTTAACAAATTTCAATATTTAACAATATTTTAAAATATAATTATACATGTAAAATGTATTTATTTCAAAATATCGAATAAAGATTGACCACCTAGTGTTTGTATAACACTTCATTTTGCGATGAAGATCCCATGTATGCAGGACTGATGCAAGGTTTTGCGAGGCTTTAGGTAAAATCACAAAAAAAGGTCATTAACTTTTTTCTGTATTTTATACAATTAGACTAATTTGCAGACTGACATCAATATTCTCAAGGATCGACTAAGCCTTTATAAATTAGGCTGTGCAAATGCTCTTTTCACCTCCCTCCCAATTATCCTTCTGGTGTGAGGCTCTGAACATATTCCTAATTTTCCATCCTTATTGTATGTATTATTTTGGGTCTGATAAAACTATAATGTACCTAATAGACATAATAATATTGTAAATATTACAAAATAATACGACCAAAAATGTTACAAAAAAATTTAAACAGAAAATGACATTATGTTTACATAAGAAGATAAATAATTTACCATTTTATTCAAATATATAACGACTCAAGTTCCTATATTTTAACACATTTTTATTCATATAATTATAATGTCCTACAAGTATAAATAATCGATAAATAATTTTAACTTCATAATTCCGAACCCCCCTCCAAAATTTGAACCAATTTTTTTTTAGAAATAAGGATGGGCATCAAATAGTTAATAAATTAAAGTTAAGTTAAAAAATTAAGTTAGTGTTACATTATTAACTTAACTAGTTAATTCTTATGATAACTTATCATCGGATTATGTATCTAAGATATATGTGAATAGGTTGACGGACAATTTATACTGTTTCATTTAGTGACAAAATATATTATGGCAAGGATTTTGTACTATAATAATAATTATAACATAAAATACAATAAAATTAATTACTGTTATAATATATACGTATAATTATCGATTTTAGATTTTTAGCGGAGAGAGAAATATATTGCAACCATGGTTTTACAATAATGGGTTTTATTTTTTTCACGTCTACCTAAAAATAACCATTATTTTCATGAGACACAGAAAAAAGAATTTCATTTGTCGATTATCTGTTATCAATTGCCCGACATTTCATGTTTGTCATTGCAATATTTTTGAATTCCAATGTGTTACGTTACTACTGGCTTTGTGGTTATGGATTGTGAATTTTGTGAATGTAACATACTAAAATAATACTTATAAATGTATAAGAATTTCTATAATAATTATTAATGTTAATAATAAAATTTACTGGTTCATTAAGATTTGTTGTTATTTTACCAGAACTAGAAATTTTAAAACATTTCCAACAAAGATTTGTTATATTTGTTCGTAAATTTTTATATTACCCATTTTTAAATAATTTAGGGTCTAACTTTGTGGTTTTAAAACTATTCATAGTTAAAAAAAAATTTGTAATATTAGATATAACTTGAGTGTGTGCGCATCTTACAGTATATACCTAGTATATGAAAATAAAGTTCTAATACTAATAGCATCCAGATTTTTTTGAGGTATATCCGAGTTCTGACCCGATAACCTATCGTATTATAGGTATAATAAATTATAAAATTACAAATATGATATAACAAAAGAAAATTGTTTACTATTACATTAAAATAGTACTATCTAATAATATAGATAACACAGTCTATGTAAAAATAGGAAGAAAAATATTATTTGGTATGTTAAACTCTATAGATTCACTAATTCTAAATCTACAATAATTTTAAACAGGTGGATTGAATAGTGGTAACATGATATATTATTAAATTTATATAAATAATTATGGATAAATTTCGATCGTATAGTGTCTACGGTATGAAAATAAAACAATAGACAGTACAAAGTGTCCATTTCCCATGTGAATAATTTATTATGGTAGATAATATTTTATTATACAAAGTTAAGTTAGGTTAATATACCTTTTTAAATAGTTTTAATAATACGTTCCTTTATACATTATAATAAGTACATTTTGGATTTAAATTTTATATATGTAAATAATGTACATAATATAATATATACTATAGGTACCTACTTCATATTATAAATTATAACACCATACTATGGTATGTTTATGAATGGGTATTTTTACTAATCGTATTATTAATAAGTACATACTAAAAATATATTATCATTTAACTTCAAAATAAGTTTTTGTTAGGAATTTCATTTTTAACACCGTCACTTTTTACAAAATTTAGTAGATATTATATCTCCATAATTCATACAGTGTTTGCATTTATTTAAATAAAATCGACGAAAAATAATCATTATATAAATGCTAGATATATTAATGTATTGTTCATAAATTATATTTATTTACTATCTATTTTTGTCTAAATTAACTATTATATTTTTAATTTTAAATAAAAAAAGTAATTTACATGAACAAAATTGAAAATTTACCAATTACCGATAAAAATAATTCAAATTATTAAAATTTAACTTTTAAAACGCACAATTTGAAATATTTTAAAATTACATTTATTGATAAATATTAAATGCACATTTTTATTTATATAATTTTTAAAACAATTATTCATTTTCAGATAATTTGACAAGAGTTGATAAAATATTGTGAATTTTAACTACCTATATAGAATAAGTTTGATTTATCAAAAGCATATTTTCATGTTAAATAGTACAAGAACCAAACATTTTTAGAGGTTAAATGTTTTGTAAACTGTATTATTTTGAGTTGTGTATGGTTAATCTACTAAAGCAATTGATTCATCAATTGAGTATCAATTCTATTTTCAAATATTTATAGAAGATCAACATTAGAAATGTTTGAACGTTATTTTCAAGTTCATTTTGATTTTCAATTGTTTAATTTAATCAGATGATTGGTAATACGCAAGTGATGAATCGCGGAAAAAAAGTCCGAGTAAAAAAGTCCGAGGAAAAAAAGTCCAATGGTAAAAAAGTCCGTGGTAAAATGCCTAATTTATAAATATAAGATAAGAAGATTTTATTGGTCATAAAAAAATGCATATATAATATTTATTATATTCATATAAAATTTATTTATATAAAATATTTTATAATTAAAAAAATACTTATATATATTTAATATTAAAAAAAGGAAAATAATATAAATATATAAATAATAAAAATGTAATAAAAAAAAACCATTATTCTGACCTAGGTCGTGTCCTTATGTTATGTCCAATTGTATTTAAAAATTCTTCGATAGTGATATCATTATTGAAAATTCTTTGACATAACGTTTGCAGTCTGTTTTGTGTGGTATTTTGTTTTTTATATTTCGATCTTCCATGCTACTGATGGCTAATCTTGATTTAATTACTGATGCTAAAATCAATTTTATATTTATTATTTAAATTTATTTATTTTCGACTTTTACGATAAACTAATATATGTATATATATATATTAATTAAAAATTTTAAAAAATACGTATTGCGTAATATCATATTGCTCACCTTCTATAACAATATAATTTCTATAATTCACAACTGGATTATTGTGATTTCGTTGATTGCGGATGGTTCTTTTGATGGTACTTTCCTTTGGTAAGAACAATAAAGCTTCTTCCGGCACGTTGCTCACAGCTTCCGCAAATATTTGGCTGGGTTTATCGCAAGTTTTCCGGGATCGTGATTTTACTTCTTTCTTAAACCGTTCAATGTCTTTTATTTGTTCATTTCCTGCATGATTATGTTCAATTTGAACTACGGGATTTTTCAATAGTAACGAGGTAGTTAATATTCCTGGACATTTATTTTTAGTTTTCATACTACATTTCCATCTTTTGGTTTTTGCCAGATTATGTTGAATAATATAGGAATAGTTGCCTAAGACTATTTTTGTTTCTTTTTCATTTGCTATGAAAATGTCAGCCATTTTTCGTCGTGTGAACGCGTGTATAGAAACGAACAAACTAAACGACCCACAACGACGATAATTGGCACGTAGGTACCATATTATAGTATACTTATTAGTTATTCTATATTTATTAGGTTATACTACAGGTATAAAATATATATGAGTAAACATATACTCAGATAATTGAGATATTGATAAAAGCGATAGCAATGTGTATTAAAGCATCGTTTCACACTGCGCTGTTGTCCACGGGTCTCTGGGGGGCCACCTATATATTCACGCTATATAGGGGTAAAGTTTAATCAGAGACACCATGGGTCATTCTCGATATTTTAAAACTTGTAGCATTATTACAATTATTAGATGCATTTTTTATGTGGAAAATCAAAATTTGTCTGTGAAAATGTTAACAAAAAATTAAAATATCTAAAAAATTGCCTATACAGAACCCCTTAAAAATGGGGTAGCAACGTCCTCTTAACGACCAATAATAATATTAATATTAAATATACATAAGTATTATATTTATAAATTAGGAATTTTACCGCGGACTTTTTTCCTCGAACTTTTTTACCATCGGACTTTTTTACCGCAGACTTTTTTGCGTCGGACTTTTTTACTCGGACTTTTTTTCCTAGGACTTTTTTACCTCGGACTTTTCGGTGGTCTACCATATATAATATAGTCTATTGAATTATTTTAAAGATTTTAGTTAAAATAATTAAAGCAACTGTCCTCCCCATACTCTAATATTTTTAATATATCTTATTTTATATGAATACGTTTTAGTAATAATAATAATAATATAGACACTTTGATAGTTCAAAAAGTTTCAAAACCATCTATATGTTAATCACACCAATATTAATATTATATTGTACCTAAGTCTGAAAAATCGAAAGAAAAATATTGATTTAGAAAAATATTTCCGGGTGTATATTACATCAAAAATTTTAAATAAAAAGAGATCCGTTAACCTGGCAGCGCAATGTTAAAATTTTCATTCAAAAACTAATATTTAGTAACCAATTAATAACCATTCATAACCTCAAAATTTAAATTTCTAATTTAATTCCTGCCTCGGAAAATCCGTTTTTCATTTGCGGGTGCCACAGTAATAAAGATTATTGTTTTATTGACAATATAGGTATGTATAAATTATCCTACATCTATATATTTAATATTTATTTTGACACTATTCACTCTAGTATATTTTGTCATTTTAAAGTTATAAAATAAATTATTATAACGTTGTTGAAACATACAGCAGTAGCCTATAAGGTATATAACGAGAGAATTAACATGTTTACATTATTTTAAATATTATTATATCATTTTATATAAAGAAATGTAACGTTAATTAATTAAACATTCTAATAAAATAATTTATTACAAAATGTGCGTTAACCCAAATACAGTACATATAATACTAAATATAATATATATATTATATATAAGTGTACAAAAATCAAAAAACTATAATAGTAACATATTTAAAAATACAAAAATTATAGTGGCTAGTTTAGGTAATAAAATTTTACATTAGTGTTGGCTGTGCGAAACATCCTATTTAAGGGATGGTTATTAATTATAATAAATTTATTATTCAAAATAAATAAATAAATTAATAAAAAAATTATTTTACAAAGTTATTTTAGATAATTTAACAAATACTCCTGTTAAATTGCTAGAAATTAAATGTAATTTTAAAGGCAAAACATTGGGGTCTTTAAATTTATTAAATTGTATCAAGTTCATTATTATTAATATAAAAGGTAATTAGGTTATTAAAAAAAAACATGCTTACTATGCACAGGTACAGTTGAGTATGGTATATTAAATATTACTAGTTGCGATTTCTTAATTTACAGTCGTTTTTATGATAATTACCACGTTATACCATTAAAAATTGTAACGCGAAAAAATAACCCCGGAAAAAATAAGCCCAAACATTATTTACTAAGATACCTATATTACACAACTTTAGATAACTTCCACAAAACTAAAATCTATTTTTTCTTTTTATTTAATAGTTTTCAATTA
>JAIPRL010006432.1:0-27364 GCA_025469235.1 Pemphigus obesinymphae
AATGATATGAGTTATGTATACTACACCGAAGCTACGCTCAGAATCGTTTTATTGAATGCAATGATTTATCATTGCTTTCAAATTCAATACATCCACCAAAAGTACCCTGCCCAGTAGCGAAGTGCATACACCAATACTGACACCCGACGATCGAAGTGCTTCCACAACCTACTGACCGGGTTTTTTTTTTTTTTAATTTGATAAATATTTAGATATAAGGTTTCAGCTATAATTTATAGAATATGAATGGTACTAATGGCAGGTGATTTATAAATTGATATGAATCATAAAAGCTATATTACAGTTTGGCGTCTTTGGTATTATGATAATAATTGTTCGTATCACTTCTGTATTCGTAATTTATATTGTAAACTGTAAAATGTGAATGGTGATTGTGTATTTCCCAAAAATTTCTTATCATTTTTAAATTAATTTTTTCAGTTTTTAATAATTTTTAAAATGTACCAACAGTGGGATAATAAAATAATCACCGCCATTCACACTTTAAATTCATTTTTATTCATATTTTTATAAATATTTACAAAGTTAAAAAAAAAAACCATTTTGGACGCGGATATTATCCTAGTATAAATAATACTGGGCGGATTTCTTCCTAGATTCATTATCGTCAAATATTATACCGTTTTAAAATACACAGTACTACATGGTGTAGTGAAATTTCCACCATTTTCGTATCTTAAATTCCTTCGTTTAACCGTTCTTATTTTTCTCGACAAAATTACTTTCATACGTATAATTTTGAACACTTCTTCACATTTCGAATACATATTTTGTTTTTCGCGTATATAATAGTACTTTTTGATTTATCGACGTAAATCACTGTTATTTCCCGTTTATTCCAAAACGGTAATTAATTTTCCATTTTAACGCACTATGGTGGTATTCACCGATTTCAAATTGTCTTTTTTGGATTGCGAGACTGTACGAGATTTAAATAACGTCCGATATAATAGGATTCTCATAAACGACTTTCCGAATATTATGAGCGTTTTAAGTAGGCATAAACGGGGACCCATATAAATGTGGAAAATATATGATTGGAATCGTATTTTCGTGGAAAAATAATTAGTCGGAAAAATATTTTGTCGGAAACGTATTCCGACGGAAATGTTCCCGAAACATATTTCTTTGGAACCACATTTCTTCTGAATCATATTTTTTTTTTGGAACTGTATATCGTTGGAAACGTATTTTGTCGGAAACGTATTATATTGAAACTATACTATCATATTACTCTGGCGCTGCTGCAGGTTAAAGGTACAACGTTCCAATGAGATGAAGTTAAGTTCAGCGTCATTTTAAAGGTACGCCCGGTAAGTTACCCCAAAAATCCCAACTTGGGAATTTTTTTGAAAATTCCATCTGTTTTAACCGTAGAAGTTCAAAATCGATAGACTTCCTCTGGTGGATATTAAAAATAAATCGGTATCTATTCGAAACGTATTAATTTATTTTCATATCCACAAGAGGAAGCCTATCCCGAGTTTAAATGTATGCGGTTAAAGTAAATGGAATTTTTGGGGTAACTATTGCCAAATGCACCATTAAAATGACGTTGTACTTAACTTTATCTCGTTAAAACGTTTCCGGCAAATTACGGTTCCGACAAAATACGTTCCAACACAATATTTTCCAACAAAATATAGCACCCATATTTCAATGCGCCACGACCGTTTAGAGTGCTCTACTGTTCCGTTTACGTCATCTTTGTTTCGTTTTATCAGGGAAAAAATCAATAAGGAAATTTGAATCATTACAGTTATCCATTCGTATGCGTTCTTCGCGGTATAAGGTCACAGACGTCTTTTTCAGCAGGTCTTGTCGGGCGAACTTCGCATTTTGCGTGGGGGGCGGGGAGGGGGGCTATGAACGGAACAATAGAGCACTAGAAACCGACAAGGAGCATTGAAATATGCTAGCGAGGGGGGAGGGAGGGGGGACATGTAGGTACTTTAAACGTTGCGACTCATTTTTTGTCCGTCGTTTGGACAAACAATTAATATTATTATGCAGTTATGAAATTACAACAATGTCGACGCCATTGTGTATTTTAGCGTAGGTACAGTATATATCTAAAAAATATTAATTACGATATGGAATAATACGTTAGGTACGCCTCTTCGCATAATTTAGAAAATTCCATATAATTTCTTGGGTCTGGTCGATTGGACGTTCAATTTTTATAGGTACCGTAATTTCCTCAATCAACCTAACCGTGTACATGCCGACAGTTCAATTCATCAGGCATATCGTACCGATTGTTATCATTAAAATAATATCATGACATCATCGTAGATAATAAAAATATCTTTATCATCTATGGACATCGTACAATGTTTTATCAGTATAGGTATGTTATCATATTTTATACCGTACGTTTCCGTACCGACGCGAATACGTATCGCGTAAAACGATGCGCTTCGAATATACGCAATATAATACGATTACATAATATGAATAGATTTTTGGATTCTGAGCGAAGATTACGCAATGTGTACGTTTTACACTGAAGTGTTATTGATTTTCTGTTTTTTCGTTGTGTCTGTATATCATATTATTCCTATAAGGAAAATTACTCCTCAGATCATTAAGTGCAGCCAGCCGTTTTCCAGCAGAAAATTTTATCTTGTTTGGTACTTTATGGAGCGAATTTATCGGTTTTCCTAACGAAAAGAAAAGAAAACCACTTAAAAATCAAACAAAAAAAAAAAAAACTATGACTATGTTTCTTTGTCCGTAATTTCGTAAACATTCAACCCAAAGTCTTTTTTAAATTATAGTAATTACAAATTTTGATACATTTAATTCATAAAAATGATAATTTCAGGTTTTAAGACCTGAAACTTTAATACAAGGTAAAACGATACGTTTATTGCTCTAATTGCAATTTTTTTATAAGAATTTAAAAGCAAAGTCCAAATAATGATGATTTAAAATTTCAAGACTCCTATATATATATATTTTTTTTTTCTAAGTTCCTGCGAATTTTGGTAGTATCCAATAATGACTTTACACCTAAGGAATTTCTCCTTTTCCCAGCTATATTTCGTTTTTTAGAAAAAGGGTAAGAACAAATTATAGTGTGGTTTAATACCTATACTAAATGATTAATTATCAGTCATACCATTGAATATACATATGCAATATAATTATTTATATATACTTAGTGCACATGTAATATTATGTATATAATAACGATTTTTTTCATACAAAAATGTGTTTTTCTATGAAACAAATGTACA
The DNA here is from genome assembly GCA_025469235.1 of Pemphigus obesinymphae. Taxonomy (NCBI): domain Eukaryota; kingdom Metazoa; phylum Arthropoda; class Insecta; order Hemiptera; family Aphididae; genus Pemphigus; species Pemphigus obesinymphae. The sequence goes on from JAIPRL010006432.1 coordinate 3,264, forward strand.
TAAATATTTTAAATTATTTCATAAAATCGTTGATTTTTTTAACTATTTCTCCGTAGATTTTGAATCTCAATGAATGTTTGTCGTCGTAAAATGAGCACGGTAATATTTATTTTTTATTTTTTTTTTTTTTGAAAATTCATACAGATTGGTATTAGTATACAACGTTACAAAATTGTATATATGTCAATTTACCTACATTTTAAAATAATTTCTCACCCGCCGTTTATCGACACTTTACGTTTTAACAAGAAGCCCAGAGAGAATCGAAATAAATAACAATTCCATAATGTTGACTGTACTCTTCCACTGGAAAATGACACGATGTGCCTTTTTCGTTTGACCACGTTTCAACTTTTGAGGTTTAAACAACGATCTCACTAATTTTATATTCTGATCGGAGTGCCGAATGCGGTTTTACAATGATGTTAATTTTCTTTTCAATTTTTTTTTTTTTTTTTTTGATATCTTAACCAAAAAATATTTTAGAAAGAGTGCTCCAAGTATTACATACAATAACATTCTGGTATAATAGAAAATTGAGGTATATTTTTAGAATTTTAAATTTTCATGATAAAAAAATAAGAAAAATAACCAAAAAAATAAGGATAAACTTGTTTTTGTTAAAATCTAATATGGTATTTTTCATTGTTATTCCGTAAATAATGGTTATGAAGGCTTGACATTTTCACATAAAATATATTTAAATACAATGCACAACTTTTTTAAAAATTTTTCCCAATTTTTCATTATTTATAGCAATTTTAAATTTTTTAGTATTTTTTGATCATAAAAGGGTTAGTTTTAGGATTTAATACTTGCAATTTTAATAATATATCAAAAAAAACGTCATTCTATCTATATTAAAAATTTAAAAATAATATAGGTACACAAAAATTGTTTCAATTTTTTATAATACCCATTTCAATTTTTCGACATGTATAATTTTTTTTATAAAAATATGGTCAAATATTGAGGAAAAACTTGATCTTAGACTTGAAATTTTCAGTAAAATGTATTTAGAAACGAAATTTACGTGAAATTATTTTCCTTAGTTTGAGCTATTAAAGAAATTTTAAATTTTCAAAAAAGTGTTAATTTTATGTATTACCGACAGAATAACTGATGTTATATACTCAAACACTGAAGTTTTACTCAAAATCGTATTATCGACAAAATTATTTGTCATTGCTTTCAAATTCAACATTTTCACTCCTATCTGGTTTTTAAAATTTAATTATTCCCACAATAGAGTAAAATAATATAATAATAGCTAAAATATCCGAAACCGATTTTTATATTGTATTTTCATAAACAGAAGATATTATTTCATATTATTTACAATTAAGGCTACTAGTTTTTTATTTTCTTTACTTAAATTATAAAATATAGCACTTTTATGCTACACCGACCTCGATGACTTTTAATGATTACTTAAAAACCTTCTATTAAAGTTTAAAAAAGTCAGGAAATGAACTTAATTTAATATAGGCGTTAGTTATGACCCTAAAATTTTTTTTTTTCATTAAAGGTTATACTTGATTTTTAAATGTTTTTAAGTGTTTTTAAACAAACGTCTTGATTACATATAAACTGATGTAGGACTGATACGGGATTAGTATTTAATTACTTTAAAAACGTATTTTAATCATTCAAAATTGTTAGTTTTTTTTTTTTTTTTTTTAAGATATTCTGGTACCCAACTGATTTATTTGGGGAATGTAAAAGACGTATAAAATAATGAAAATTATAAGAATACCGACAAAAAAAAAAAATAAAAAAAATAGCCGTGGTCAAGGCTCTAGAATCTTTAGACGTATAATTATTTAAATACATCATATTGGAGAAGGTTCGTGGTTTCGGGTCTAATACATTTAAATATTAAATATAACAAAATATTGCCGCGGAAAACAGACAACACATAGATGGGTGGGAGTGGAAAACCCACGAAGTTTCAAAACGATCAATTACAAAAATACGTAATATAGATACCACAATAAATATGGCAGTGTCGAATGTCAAATAAATCTTTCAAGGTCATAATGAATCGCGAAACTTACATGTAATAATAATTTATATTTCAATATCCAATTAAATAATAGAATTAACTGGAATAAATTAGATGGGAAGATTCGACAATCGAACGAATAATACAAATCTGTCATAACCACATCAAATCGCATCTGGGAATGATACCTGCAGGGACTGGAAACTTCTAGTTTTTGAATACTGGATTAATTAATACTTAATTGAACTTTAATTGAAATATCGGTTCTTGTTCCGGTTAAGTTCCTTGGAAAATAAAAACTTGGGTTTTGATTCAAGTTACATTTTTATTTTTAATTGGGTTCTGGAACCGGTATTTACTGGTTATTTAAAAAAAATATATATACATTTTTTTATTGGTATACATTAATACATTTAACAACTAAAATTTTTTTTTTTCCCATTATAATTTAGAATGTATATGTGAGTTTACATATTTATGTTTTTTTCTTTTTTTTTTTATAACCACTCCGAAATTTAAGAAAAACGTAAAAGTGCGACCTGAATTTTCAAGTTATTACAAAATTTTCAGCGAGATTAAAGATTAACCCGAAATTGTACCTTTAATATGTATACCTAAAGGTAAATACGTAAAACATTAGTTACACAGTTGCATGGTCGTTTGTATATTTTGAATTGAGTTTTTTTTTTTTAAATAAGGTGTTGACCATTATTTCAAAATCATGAAATAGTATTCTATTTTCTCTCTGTTCGTGTATATCAAATATGGTATTATTTCATAATTATCGCGCTGTAATGTTTCACCCAAAATAAAGGCACATGAAAAAATAAAATTCAGATTTATAAATTTCAATAAAATAAAGTTACGTACCGATATTAACCAGTTTTATGATTTCGGTTCTGGATAAAAATGTTCTTTTACCGGTTACGGTTCTACTTATATTTTACGGTTCCAGTTTTGGAACTGATTAATCTGGTCAGATCTAGTCCATGTATGATACTATTGCTACTAGCCTAAATTGTCCTAGGACAATGTCATTTGTGTGTAATCGGGAAATCGAAACGAGCAGCCAAAATGCATTGTGAAATCGTAAAAAATTTTCGTACACATCCAAAAATTTCATCGGAATATACTTCTAAATTACGATGAACGACGCCTAAAATAGGTGAGAAAATGTTATAACGCTATAAATTATTACGTTTTTCGAGCGTATAAAAAAGTGACCTATGCCACCATCTCTATATTACGCAGTTTTCATGCCAATCAAAACACAGATTATACCACTCTCCAGACTCGGAATTTTTTCTGGACTTATTGTATATTTATTGTGTATAATGTTTTTTTTTTTCGTGAACATTTTATTTATTACATTTTTATCAGCGTGTAATAAAAACGAATTATTATTAATCAACCCAAACAGTGCGGTGATTTCACATATTTAAATTCATTATTTCCGTCTTGATGCGAAATACGGTCCTACCTATATCTCCTGTGTGTGCATTGAGGGCTTTTATAATTATTTATGAACTCCTCGACAAAATATCTTATATAATTGAACCCGCGAAAAAAACAAGTACCTATCCAGCGTAATTTTAAATAAATAAATCCGATGTTTCGCGAACGACGATCAAATCAATTAGCGCATATCGCATTGGTCCGATTAAGAATCGTTATCATTGTTAAAACTTTGTAAAATCGGATAATTCACGAAGTTATAGATAAGAGATAAGACAAATATATATGAATTGCGCTATGTGATTTAGACGAGTACAGGGCGTTTGAAATTTCAACATCTCAATATTGCCGTGTTCGGTCCATTTTTAAACCGTATAATATTGGTTTTTTGGCGCCTGATCGACTAAAATGCATTTTTGGTCCTCCTGAAACGGCTTACATTCAACTGCACACGTAGGTAATAATAATGTATTATTCGTCATAATATTCGTAATAATGTGTATGGGGGCACCTATCGTGACATATATTTTTTTTTTTTTTTTTTATTAACGAATAGGTAACAACCGTTGGGAGAAAGAAGTTTAAATATGAAATGACTACGAAATTGTTGATGTGAATAGAACACTAACCGATTCCGTCCGTAAATTTAATTTCAACCGGAAATAATCGGTTAATTTATATAATAATTAATTGGACACGTATTTTATCGTTGTAATTATAACTAATTTAATATATGCAAATTAATTTCGTACAGAAGTGAGCAACAAATAACTTACTTAATCTAATTGGAAATGTAGCGCCGGTGACGTAACGTTCTGCGAAATCAGTATTTCCATTTAGATTTAAATCTATCCAATGTGTATTCAAATATCGGAATCCTATTAAACTATAGACGCTCGAATAGAGGATCCTTTCCTAATGGCACGAACATTGCCAATTCACCCTTCACGTTTACCCTATTCCATCAAGTCCGTCCCGTCCACATTACCTGCAACAAATAAAATAAAATTATCGGTGTATTTTTAAAAAAAATTTTTTAATCGATTAATTTCGAATATATAAAAATATAATTATTTAACGAACAATTTTAGGTTTATATTTTTTTTTATTTATTTTTTTTTTATATATATATTTTATGTACCTATATAATATGCGTTTTCCTAAATTTTTATAACGATAAATACGTGTTCGAATTTTATTTCCGAAAGGTAAGACGATATTTTCATTTTCATTTTTTTTTTTTTTTCAGAAAATGTATACGTATAAAATACACTTATATCTACTAAATTAATTTGTATATCATATAGAAAAATATATAGGTAACTAAGAAGTTTGCAAAGTGTTCAAATAATATTTTGGAAATCTTTTTATACGATTATTTATTGAAGCCAAAAAAATGTTTATGAAAATACTATAATACTTCCCGAACTAATATTCATTTTTTTTTTTTTTTTTTTTTAATTTTTTCCCTTATTATGATTTATAATCAATTATAAGGATAAAATATTTTTTATGCCCGTAGATTATAATAACGTTTAAAATAATGTTTATAACGTCATTACTAATTTATTCTTATTTTTGTAATATAATCAACTTGGGTTTTTTGTAATTAATTAATTAATTTCTTTCATTTTTTTTTTCTTTCCAGATTGTTCGGATAATTGCTGAGACACGAGACGAAGTTCTAAAGATTTGGAATTCTCTGCGGACTTTATGTTGTCAGTTTAACTGAAAAATCCGTCCAGACCTGACGTCAATCAAAATATAATTCAAAAAAAATTTCCTTATACAGAAGGTGCTCGTGGAAATAAAAAATTACGTTATCCATTCGTCTGCGGTGAACTGAGAATACGGAAAAATATATACAAACTCAATATACCTATATATGTTATAATAAACAATTCAACGTAAATCAAAATCTTTACAAAGAAATGCCACAGTCTATCCAATATTATTTGACAAATACTTATCAAAGTTATAAATTGTTTTCCACCAAATAGTTCTGTATTTTAAAACTTGAATGTGTTATATTCTTTCACTGATATGCAGGGCTACCCCGTGGGGGTGGGTGGTGGGGTGGGGTGTCACATTTCCCCACCTCGGAAAAAATTAAGTTCAGTTGGAAAATTTTAGTTCAGTCGGCAAATAGTAGAAAAAGTCAATGCTTTTTTTATTTCGTTTATGAAGTATTTTGGAATTTTAAATCGGAAAACTATAAATTATTATGTTGTATTCGGCGAAATTGGGAAAAAAATTGATTACTATTTTTTTGCTTATTTTATGTTTTAAAGAGAAGTATTGTATAATTGTTTTTACAATATCACCCACCCCTCCTAAAAAAAAAAAAAATCCTTCATCGGGCGGCCCTGCTGACGTGTATACATTAAATATAGTTATTTTAATTAAATATTATCTCGCAAACATGAATGCTAATTATGTTATATTTAAATTAATTTTAAGTCATATTTTAATACGGGCTTATACCAAAAAAAAAAAGAAGAAGGTTGTAACCCGCCTCAAAACATAAGTGGTAATCTTCTGGAGTCGAAAAATAATGAGAACGAAAAATTTGTGTTATGCAATTTTTTAAATAACTGTATAATGTAATGTACGAGTATATAAATAAACATTTGTTTGATAATTATAACAAATAAAAAGTTGCTAATAACAATCTTTGTCACAGATTTTCAAGCGTAATCGGCACTTATCGGTTTAATACCACGTCCAACATTCTATTTGTAACAATTTTAATGATATTTTAAAAATCCTTTTTGAAATTCACGATTACTGAACTTCCAGGCTTCTGGAATAACCATGAGATTTATTAGTGTATTATCCGTTCTACGATTAATTAATGAAGCTCAGACAATGTGCTTATTTATTTATATAGCTTATATTATGTATAAACTGTACGCATATCTAGCTCATGTGATAAAAAAAAATGTCTATACTTTAATACAGTTTTGTCATAATAGTATAAGCTATTGGGAATTTGCAACTTATGCGCAGTAAGAAACAATAACACTGATATATATTTTTTTGATTTTTCGTGATTACGAATTTAGCATAAACTTTTAATTTCAAAAAATTACTACACTAATACCGTAACAATGTAAAACATCTAATTTTATAATGTATATTAAACTAGTAAATAGCAATGTTTCAAGATATAAATCTCATATGTCTAGGTATTTTTGTTAAATATTGGATCATTTTAAATATGAATTATAAGTTTTAAATGAAGATAAGGGAAATATAATTTAACATATTTTTATATAATTTTATTTATTCTTTTGTATTTCCGGATAAGGATTAGATTCTGTTATTTTTAACATAAAAATTGGTTCTGTAATGTTACAGGCATAAAAATCATGAAAACATTAGGTACGGTTACCTATATTTTAAAACCAAAAATCTAATAAAAATTAATACCGATAATCGATAATATTTATCATTAACCGAAAACCGTACCTTAAATTTAAAAACAATGTGGAAATCGATTTTTGGTACTATAATAACTGAGTTTTTTTTTCAACGATTTTTAGGAAAACCCGGTTACGCGTTTCAAGTCACGATTTTCATTAAATATATTTATATTAATCATGAAAGTGTCCTGCATTTTAAAGAAATGATATAAAGAAAATCATTAATATTAAAATAAGTAAACCGTGTTTCTCTGTGATAATGTCGTCCCTACATATTTATAGCAAACCTAATTAATATCACATTCATGAATCTCATTCACAGATTGTTCGAGTGTTTTTAAATCTCAGACAAACTCTATCGTACATTATTTTATTCCTGTGGTAATAGTTTCATAAAAATAACACGACAGATTTCCATTGACCTTAAAAATTGTATTAAAATATTTCATGCATTAAGACCGGACAAACCCAAGGCAAATAACCTTTATGTGTCAAAACCGTCAAAAGATAGCTGGTTATTCAAGGACAAGTAAGTTAATCATTTTATAACTTGTTAAGTTAATTAAATAAAGAAAAAGTACGTTAAATTAAAAGTTAAAAGTTTTACTGCTTTGTCGGTTTAACTTAACGAATTAAAAAGTTTTTGGAAATGAACTTGAGTTAGAAAAAAATCAGTTAAACTTTTTAAAAATGTAATTAAGAGTAAATTAGTATACAATACATCCTCTGTATATTAAAATATATAATTTAGGAATATGATGTACCAGGTACATTTTACTTGTGACCGTTATAATAATTAGATTATAAAAATGTATACCTACACATTAATAAATATATTTTATCCAAATCGCTATATATATATATTAATAGTTATAATTAAATGAAAATATATACTTAATTTATTTATATTATTCAAAATTAATTAAATAAATTAAAAATTTCAATAAAAATAAATATATATTTTATAATTTTTTTAATTGACAATTTTCCAACAGTAAAAAGTACTATTAAATCGGGACTATTTATAAATTACTCTTAAAATTAATTTATACATTTTCAAATTGTTACATTTTCGTTTCTTTTAAAAATTTTTTTCAATTACCTACATCGCGGCCTTCAAAGTAAAAAGGTTTTATGTAAAAATATGCAATTGTCCAGGAAAGCGTTTTAAAGGTTAGATTGCAAATATTTGTTCATCACGTAGAAAAAATTTCCCATAATTCATACCAAAAAAATCAAGCGAGTTTTCTTTAACAATATAACATGTAAAATATATATTACGTATGTGCTTAAATAAATGCATTAAAATAAAAAAAACCAAAATAAAATCCTTTTAGAGTAAAAAGGTTGTAAATAAAGAACCATTGTAATCTCAATATATTTAAAATTTGATTAAGATTGAACTTTTTTACTCTATAATACATTTTATAATTTCAATCGGTGAGATAAACATCTTAAAAAAAAAATATGTAATATATACGATTTATTAAGTCGCATTTTTCCGTTAGGTAAAAAGATAGGTATACGTACGACGTATCAAGATTTAAGACATATCTCGCATATACGCTTTAGGTACTTTACTTACTCTAAATAAGTTATTCGTCATTCTTTATAGAACTTTTTTAGTCTCAAACAAAAATAAAGAGTAAAAGGGTTCTATCTAATAAAAGCCAAATTAATTAATTATTTTTCAATTTCAAAGACATAGAACCTTTTTGCTTTGTGTATCTCGTCCGTTATTAGCTGGATTTAAATAATTTCTAGCTTGAATCTTTCACCGTTTAAAGCTTAATTTGAATATATGAAAAAAGTCAAAATCTAAAAAAACTGACATACGTAGAACTTCTTTACTCTAGGGCCAAGACTTGTCGATCGAAATTTAACCCGTGTGTTCTGTTTCCCTTAAACTCGGTTAAAGTTTCCAATCGAAACACGTTAAAAACCTGGTGTGCGTATAGTGACCTAACCTAACAATTACCGTGGGCAAACCGATAAATTACCTCCTCAAAGTTCCAGGCTATATATACGCGATTCTCTGTACGGAAGCAACCGAAAATTTGTTATTTTTTTATTTTTATTTTTATTTATCGAAATACACGGCCGAGGACATTAAGTAAGTACAGATAAATAATATGATACATAATTGATTGTGAATAAACGTGGTATAAAAAATAAAATTATAAATTACATAGGTAATAAACTGTGCGTTAATTAACAACTAATATAATACAAACAATTAGAACAGTAATGTACAGGTTTGTAACTTCGCTTGAAAGGAATGAAAAATGTCTATGTATTTTTTTAGATTGTTACAAGAGACCAAAGCTCTGTTGATAAGCGAAAAAAAACCGTCTAGAGATTTTTCTCGATAATCCGAGAAATGATTCGTGAAAAAAAACACCTCTGTTTTAACCCCTTTCAGGCCCAAGCAAATGAATTTAAAAAAAAAATTACTTAACTAGTTTTCTAGTAAAAATGGGTCTGAAATTAAATGAAAAATTTTTTTCTAAATTTGTTGAATTATTAATTTGCATTATATTGACATGATTCCTAAAATACTCATCGGGCAAATAAGGAACATATATTAATGCCAAAATTACAATGATGAAAAATGAACTATATTTAACATTTACTTAAACAATTTTCATATTACAACAACATTATAATTTATATATTATAATATTGAATAACTATTTAACAATTTGATGATTATTTTTAACTTACAATTATAATAAACTTGAACTTTTATAAATATAACAAATCATTTCACTTTTAGTCACTCTCTTTTCACTAATTAATTAGATTAGAAATAAGTAGTATTATTATAATTATCACAATTTTTTAAGTATCCACATATAGGTATACGACATATCTTTGGTCATAAAAGGTATAATAATCTTAATTTTAAAAAATAATAACAATAAGTCTATACTCTAAGTAGTATAAATGTATAAATAACAATAATAATAATAATAATAATAATAATAATCAATTGTTTTCTATATAATAATTTTAGAATTTTCTTCAGTCTCATATTGATCTCATTCTTTTTTTTTTTTTTTTTTTGATAGTTATTTTAGATGAAAATATTCAATAAAACAAGTCATTTTCAAAGTCAAACACAGATGCATATTGCATTTATTACATGTATTAGTTGTTTATGAATTTTTATAATAATACATGGACGTGATTCCTAAAATCCTCGTTGGGATCTAGTGACATATACAATCAGAGATTTTCAAAATATTACTAATATCCCAGTGAGTCTTTTTGGAATATCATATAGTCTCATATTATCGAACTAGAAATAACGCTTTATACAATTTTACAATATTTCGATTGTAAAACGAATGTTCTTTACAGTGATATTTTTTATATAGCGTAAAAACTTAATGACACCTCGCGTTGTACCGAATTCAAATTTTGTTATTTGGTGTTGCTATAGGTAACTACACAACTATAACGAAGCCGACGGGAACATGATTTTTTAGATTGTTGCAAGATGGGCGTAAAAAAACCGTACATATATTATATTGACAATAATATTGACAGTGTATGGATCATATTGAAGACGTGTTCAATATATTGAAACAATCAAAGTTATATTGATATTTATTGATAGATTGTCAATATTATTGTGCGGTTAAATTTACGTAAAGCAATAGACAGTCTTTGACTTGCTGGTATAGCTTCTCGCATTGACGTATTTTGTTTTTTAATAAATGGATTAACCAATGTTAAAATTTCATCGAAACATTCATCATCCATTCTTAAGAAATTTTTGAAATAATTTCTTTCAAAATTGCGCAACTCTGTTAATAGCTTCTCGTGAGTATAATATTGTCTATTTTTCAGCCACTCTTTTGACCAAGTCCTTCGTTGTTTTTTTTTTTACCTTTTTTCGGTTTTTTTTTTATCATCGAGTGACAAGGCAAGAGCAATAGCAATAATCGCGTTATCTTCGCTAGACGTTTCGACCGAAACTGAACAATATATTCAATATTATCGATCGTGTGAGTGCAAACAAAACATTTATTGATATAAATATTGAGCAATAATATTGATCGTGTATGGGCCCTCTTTAAACACAAATATTCTTCTCTCACGTATAATCAATAACGCGCCACCAACAATAGATCGCGTTTTCTCCATATTGATGATCGTTAACGTAAAATATATCGTTAAACTATAATAATGTGTACAGAGCATAGACGAACACGACCATGACGTATATTATTGCAATAATGTTGCGGGCCTACAGTGTGTGTGCCCGTCGAAAACGACATATTATTATTGTAATAATTTAATATAAAACCACAGGCTCCCGACAAGTACAACTGAGACTGTTCGAAATCGCAGACGACTAGCCATTATACACGATTTAAGATATAGAGGTTACTCAACTAACATTTATTTTTGATGCACGAAGTATATCACCGATTAATTCGTGTGAGAAATACACCTAGCACCCAAGCGGCCATTAATGTAGTTAAATATTTTATTTCATGACAACATTTTTTATCTATAGTAATTTCACATTAGATAATAGATACCTACCGCGATTTGAGATAAAAAAAAAATTATGTAGACCCAATATTTTATTACTATTTAACGAGATATGTATAATCTATATAGTTACTCATAATTCGTATTATAATATTTACATTTTAACCAATATATAATGCCAATACAAATATACCACGATAAATCATGCATTATAATAAATAGTTTGTTAAAAAATACAAACCTCAACACAAATACCAGAAATATGAACTCGGAAAATTAATGGTATGTCTCCTTTATTTAACCTCGGTTTTCACGAATAAATCTAAAATTAAAAATAAATATTCCCAAAGTTTTAGTAGGTAGGTACCTATTTTCTTGATTTAATAAAGTATTTTTATATTTTGAAAGTTATTAAAGTTAAAATAGATACAAGTTTTTATTATTGAATGAAAGTCAAAAAGAGCACACAGTAGATAAGTAATTTCCTTCTAATTCTAAATCAATTAATAGGGAATTCATTAGTTTGTGAGAAATATCAATTTGGAAATATTTTTAATTTTAATGAGATATGTAAACTGATCACAGGACACAGTTATCAAATATGGAAATACAAGTCAATTGCGTACATATATTTGAATAATTAATAAATTATAATAATATGTAATGATATTTGGCATCAAAATCTTCATGGATATAGTTAAGACTGTACTCCGCTAGTAGCTCTGTATGTATTTCTCAGTGTGTCGGTCAGCTGTTTTTCATGGAGTTGTTTTATGTATCAACTGTCCAATTATTTCGCATACGACGTTGAGTAACCTCTATATCTTAAATCGTGATAGTTATAAATTATAATAATATAATATAATTATTGATAAAAATATGTTAAAAAATAAAAATTTCCGCGCTATAAAGTCGAGGTGTATGCAACAGTTTTCGAATTCCAAGCGTTATTTAAATAAATGTAATATTGGGATATATTAAATTTATTGAAAAAAAATTCCGGAACTCTTATTTATTACATGCTGCCGTAATTCTCCACTATTATACACCGCTGTAACACTCTATCGCCACGGATCACCATAACTCTCATCCGTCACACGCCGATATTAGGCGTTTCCGTCACGCTCTCCTGTTACGCGCCGCCGTTACACACTGCTATAACACTGTACTATCACACGCTGCCGCTACGCTTCTCTGCCACACACCACCATAACAATTCTCCGTCACACACAGAAATAATGCGTTGTCTTGACGGAGGAGCATTTTTAGTGATGTATGGTGGAGACACGTGACGAAAACGCGTGACAGAGAAGCGTAACTGTGAAGCGTTACGGCAGCGTTACGTTGCTACGGTAGTATGTGATGGTGGAGTATTACGACGACGTATGACAAGAGAGTGTGAAATTAAATTCCTGTATATATTCACGTGAAATAAAGACTTAAAGTTATTTCCTGCCTGTTTTCATTCCAACGTCGACAAATGAAAATTGTATGTTCAGCCGTGTCTCTGGTATCTGGGCAGTAGACGCATTTTGGGTCTAGTGCTCTGCTCCTCCTGAAGACAACTGTATCTGGTGAGTCATTGTGGTATCTGGTTTAGGCGTGAAATCCATCTTCAAATGTTTGGTATTAGTTTCTTAGTTCATGATGTTTTTGTTGTATTTGTCTACCTGACTTGCCAGATTTCTATCGTGGATTCTCTCGCAATATTTTTGGCTCTTTAATGGTTAGCATCTATACTAGTATTATTTCAATATATCTTCTCTCCAGTAACTAGTAGATGTTACAGGTGGTGTACCTGCCAGCAAGATAGACGCCATGTTCGAGACTGAATTATAGCACCTGGTCACACGCATAACCATAATTCTCTGATCCTATTTCAAAGTCGCCTGTTACTTTCCGTTTTTAATCCATTCATTGTCCACACAGAAGCTGCGTATAATATTTTGCTGTGAGTCACGGCTAAGGATAGCAGAACTCGGTTCCGCTGGGACGGGCCTCCTATATGTTATTGGTTTAATATATTCGATACCCAAATCATTCTATAGTTATTTGGTTTCATTATCTTGTCGGTAAATGAACATTTTCTCTAGTCATTTAAGTCCAAAAATTTCATTTTCGCAATGGTTATCTGATGCCTTATCATAAGATAAAACTTTATTTACCATAACGTTTTTTTTTTTTATGTACATGTTAATATTTATTAAAACGTATTTTTTATTGTGTTGTAGCACATAGTCTGGCCTATCGTAAGCTATCGCTTGATTATCAAGGTATGATTGATTATATATTTAATTTCTAAATAATTAATAAATATGTTGCATTAACCTATAGACATATTTTTAGAATAAGTGATAGTATACAATGATATCCGTCTTTAGTTATTTTTACCATAACTCTTCGTATGTGAATATACATGTTTAAGTTATTAATAAAATTAGAATGACTGTTATGTTTAGCATAAATAAGTTGAACAAATCGTAGGCAAATTAATATAGTACTTTTTGTCGCAATGTACATACTTCATTATTTAGACTATGTGTGTTCTTCATTATATAATAAACGGCTAAATACTACTGAACAACAAATATATATGTTTCGATAACTAGTCAAAATCCACTTTGGTTAGAATATAGTCCACCGATATATATTTTCCTTAATTATTATACTTTAGTTATTGGCGGAAAGGAATAGGAAACAAATAAATCGAATAATATTATTTGAAAATATAGATAACACAATAATTGTGTTCTAAAGTCACAAAGTATTAGACTTATCACAATGCACGTTTTGCGTGCGGCGACGATTATCACTGTACATATTCTTGTGTTATTTCTCTGTGCAATTCTCTGCCGGATCAGTTAGTTCGGTTTCGGATATACTAGCGACTATACATGTATTATCACGGATACTTGCCATTACAGTTTTTCTGTCCTCGACGACAAGTTCTTCAGTTTTGTCGTCCTGGTTCAGCAAGGCTTTAAGCTACCCCATGTTAGGACCAAATTGTGTGCTGTTTCACAAATTCAATTGTCATGATTTTCACAACATATCTAGTCACTATCAGTGATCCGCCGTTAAGCTAACGCGATCACCTCAAGCACCACGTTGTGGTAACTTAAACATAATTTTGATGTCCATCCGATTCAGAGGTTGCTCTAGTACGTTGTTACATGTATTTATTCCATTTTTTAAATTAATATATGTAATTTGTTATTAAGTATCCTTAAAAATGTATGATTTGTAGTATGATATATGTACCGAAAAATATTAGCATTTATTATTATTTTAACCACAGTTTGTTACGATTTTTTAAACTATTCATCATATTTCATGCATTCAAATCCCCTGTTCGACAGGGTTCGAAGTAGAAGTGTGAACAAATTATATTATATTGAATATTTTCCGAACAGTATTTCCTAGGCCGGCCTAATCTTAAAAACTATGCTTATTTTTCAATTACATAAAACTAATACAACTATTTTTAGTATAATAAATTATTATTGATTCACCTGGTGTCCAATGAAATGGCCCATCACAATGACCCAATCCGCTTGAATGGTTATCTATCAACAACCACACGTATCGGATATTGTGGTTGAGCGCAGGAAATACACGGGGATAAAATTATCATATAATAATATAAACTAGCCTCCAATACTGCACGACGTAGTTATTTTACGGCGACGTGATATTACATCGAAAACGATAGGTATTTAAATTAAATTTTACATTTCGATCATAATAAATTACTGAATTCGAAAAGAGATTCTATAGTAATAGATTCAAATGTAACGTAACACACTTCGGCTTCATTGGAAATGTCACCCGTCTATGGTACCTGGCACTCTAATATTTTAATTTAAAAATATATATTTTATTATTATTTGTACCATAGTTTGTACCAATTTTTACCCCAAATTTTAGAATTTGTATCGTAAAGTTTTCCGGAGAAAAATCGATTTTTCGCTGTGGTTTTTTAATAATTATGTATAATCTAATATTCAACAATTAATTCATTTATTGTTTAATTTTTATTTTTATATAATATAATCATATAATAAAATAAAACCGGTCGAAAAAATCATAGTAATACCTATTAATCTTTTTTTTGATGCTAGATATACGTTTTATGAACATTGTGTACTGTCCTGTGCACATAGAGCCAAACTGTTTTTAAATAACGAAAATTCACATTGAGTCCTCTCAATATTAAATTCAAATTACTAACTATTATTTTTAATACATCAACATATAATGTAAATAACTAGAATACAGGTGTCTCACCAACTCCTCACTTAAGAATTTTGAAAATAAATTCTGTCAATTTTGACGTAATTTGTATGAATTTATTTAAATTTTTTTAGAATTTGTATGACAATCTTTTAGTTGCTATAATAAAAAAACGTTGAGAGCTGGTGAAATACCTTTACAGCCTTTCCCTCCACATTAAAATTTCAATTTCTTTTTTTTTTAAATTTAGTTAAAATTGCTTTTATTTATTTATCGGCAACGATTTTACAATCACTTTTTTATGGGACTATGTATAGGTAATTCTAACTTTATTTTTAGAAAAGTCAATTATGAAAATAAACATTTTTTCAATATGTTTAAATGTCTTTTAGATATAATTTAGAAGTATCGTGTCAGCCATACTACAGCAAAATGTCCATATAAATAGTCCTTTTGGTTTCTAATCACAAAAGTGATGTGAAATTTACATAAAAGTATTTTCCGGTTCCGGTTTCGGTTAATACCGGTACGAACCGGTTCTCAAAATTATCAAGATTCAGATTAAAATGAATCAATTATTATAAATACGTGAAATGATTAAGAATATAAAAATTTATTTAGCCAGCTCCAGCCGATAAATGTGTTTATTTACAAGTTCTATTTTTATAACAAAATATTAATTTTTATCTTGTGTTATTGTGAATAAGATTGCAATTGGTTGAATATTGTTTTACTAATTTTGTAAAAAATAGTAAAATTTTTATAATGTGCTGCTAAATAATGTTGTTTACCATACGTATTTTACACACCTAGTTCTTTCTATAATATATAATTATTATATTATCTAAGTGTGTATATTATATGTGTAATGCGTATATTATATTTACAACCCAATGTAAAAATCACCCCGATGAAATTTTTTTATAATGGTAGTATATAATTTTAGAACAATAATTCATTTTTTAATAGATGACGTAGAAAATTAATTTTTCTATGATATATAATTATCGAAAATTACCATCATATTAAAATACTATAAACATTTTTTTTTAACCTGCATGTTGTCCAAAATATCTTACTATTGATTAATATTACATTCATGTTATAATATAATAATACACTCTAATACAATAATATGAAATAACTCACTGCACAAGTAAATTACGACCAAGTTCAGAATATATTGCTTCTGCAATTATTTACAATTATATTTGGTAAAAATGATTGAAAAATCACAGCTAAGCACGAGACGATCAGCGTTCACTTCCCAAACTTCCGCCCATAGAACGAACGATAAACCGTTCAGACCCGACGACGAGAAAACCACTAGTGAGGCAAGGCCCTAACATTCACGGAATGCAATTTAGGAATTTTAAAACAGCTTAAAAATATCCATTTGTATAGACAGAAATTAATCGTCAAAGTCATAACATGAATAAAAAATTCTAGGTAATTTCAAATTTTCAAAGAACCGTTAGGAACCCAAAAGAACCAAAATTTTTAATTTACATTTTAAAGAGTTATGGTTCCGATTCAGATTTAATATAATATGAAATGTCAAAATATTCAATTGCTCAGGAGAGCGTTTTTAAAGTTTGATTGTGAATATTTGTTTATCACGTCGAACAAATTTTCCATAATTTATATAAAAAATGAAGCGTTGTATTTAAAATTTAATAGATAGAAACTTTTTACTTTGTAGTAATTTTTATAATTTCGATTAGTGAGATAAGCATCTTAAAATATAATGTGTATTATGTACAATTTATTAAATCGCTTTTTTCCGTGACGTCAAAAGATAGAAAAGTATGACGCAGGTACTACGATTTAAGATACATTATATCTTTTATACTTTAGGTACTTTATACGCTCAAAATAAATGATTCGTCATTCTTTATAGAAACTCATTATTCTCAAACAAAAATTAAGAGTAAAAAGGTTCTATCCAGTAAAAGCCAAATTAATACATTTTTAAATTCCAAAGATATGGAACCATTTTGATTTGTTTATCTCATTCATTATTAATTTCTTGCTGAAAACATGTACTATTTGAAGCTTAATATGAATATACAAATGAGACAAAATCGAAAAACAGACATAGGACCTATTTACTCTAGGGCCTCGATTAGTTGATACTATACTCTGTTCCATATTGGTTTGGAAAAATTTGCGCACTCATTTATGCCGCCCGAATGGCCGAATGACTACAGTTATCGGCATCTGTCGTTACTCATCGTGGTCGGGTGGTCGCCAGTGTGCGCCGCCGTGTATACAGACGGTTATAATAATAATAATAATAATAATAATACCAGCAGCTCTTCAATAAATATTATACCTACTGTTATCATTGCCCGCTCACACGTATAGGTATAGGTACCGATTATTATTACATTATTATAAAATCTTATTCGTACTTTTATTGTAACTTATCTGTTAATTTTATGTTAAAATTGTATCTGTATACGTATTTATACATATTTTTTTTTTTGTTTAAATAATATTATAATACTCATATTCATACTTACGAAAATAAAAAATATTTTTATTACAAAAAGTATACATTTCATATTTGTGTACAAATATTAAAAAGAAATCATATTTACATATTCTATATCTACTACTCATCTCGAAAAACTATATTAAATGTTAAAATAACAAAAAATAAAAATAAAAAATGCCGAACGCAGTGTATCGCAGTGTTCGTATACCGCAGTATGTCGTAAGTACGTTGAGTGTGTTGTGAGAAGGTGCTAAGGCAGTTATGCTGTATACAACAATGTATTGCCGGATCGGCAACAACAGCGCCCGCCGCTGGGAGCTCATGTGACACACCTGCGTGTACATGAACGCATTTTCGTCTTACATTTTACTAAACTAATATGGAATAGAGTATATAGAGTGGTCAAAAAATTACCAAAAAATTACAAACAGCAAAAAAACGATTTTGTTAAATTGAGATTTTTCATTTCTATGTAATTTCGAAAATAATGAGTTGAAGCCTAAAATTTAAAATTTACACCTAATATGTAATTTAGTACTATATTTACGTTTATTAAACTTTTAATAAACATTTCCAATTTCGAAATATTTATAGACATTTTAAATTTTAAGGTTTTTAAGTCTTTTTTTCATGTTCACGCGAATTTTATGGTAAATTTATATCTTGGAAATGACTGCTTTTTCTAGCCATATTTTAGTTTAAAAAAAAAAAATGTGAACAAAATGTTCACATGTATAATTGACAGATATTAAATTTATTATATTATAAAATAGTGTATTATACTCATTGCTGAATATAATTGTTTATACCTACTCAGAATATATAACAAAAGATTATATATTTATAATTTATAGTTAAAGATTTTAACAAATAAAGTATGCTAAGTGTACTGTTGGCTAAGTACCTATATTAGAGTGATAGTTAGGACTGTACCCATAGGCCACAGTACCTAACATGCGATCTAGTACCTAAAATCTTCTCGGTTATCATAGCATTATATTGCAGTACAGATTTTGTTGTTTTTATTTAAATTATTATATACTGTAAATTATTCATTAACATTATGAAAATGGCTTATTAATATTCAATTCTATTGTTTTATATTATAAATGATTCATTATGAGTGCTCAAACAATTTTGAAATATTTAATTTATGTCAAAAAAGGATTCATTTTTAACATCATCCATCTTAAATCTATACGGATAACATATAAATGTATATGGCCAAATATAGGAATATAGGAATATATAAGAATAGATACTTAGTACATCTTGTAATATATATTGTTTATATCGACTTGGAAAAGTTTTAGTTATGCCAGTCTTTAACCAAATGTTTATAATATCATAAAATAAAATAAAATGAATACTTAGCACAGTGGGTCAGATCTAATCATTTATATAATGTAAGACCTAATACTAGCAATTGTTTAAAATTGATAATTGTTTTTTCTTGTAGTTACTAAGCCTCTAAGGGAATTCTGCTTGTGGAGTTACAGTAAATATTTATTAAATTATAATATTTGAATATTGTATAAGTTAAAATTAATAACTTTTTTCTGATAATAACACGTGTTGTTGACATTTAATTAGTATGTAATTAATATATAAAAAAAAAATTATTATTGGCAATTATTTTTTTCCGTTATAATATTATTATTATTAGGTAAGTATATAGAAATATATATATATATTAATGCTGTTTATATCATTTACAACAATATACATACAAAATTCATTGTATTTTTTTTAAATTGTTGTATTTTTAAAAACACACAGGCGACAATTACTGCTTACAATCGTTTCATTAAAACTTAGATAAATAGTATTTATAATTAAGAAACCAATTTCTAATCATTATTACAAGAATATTTTTTTCTAACGTTGTTCATTTTTTGATATTATAAACATAATGCATGTTATAATATCTATCAAGAATTCTAAAAAAAAGTTTTTACAGAATTCATGAACTTAATTATTTTGAATTTCAATAAATTACGTCTTATACACATAGAATTATTGAGATTTTATGATTATATTTCATCACTATTTATTATAATAGAGCCTATAAGAATTTCGTAACTTTTAAAAAGTTTCGTGTAAATACAATAAAAAAAAAATCTTAGGTTTTTATTTAATTTTAATATAGCGAATGTAAATTGTACAATGTACATAGAATGTTCATATACTATAATCTATAAATATTTACAATAATATATAATAAGTACAATATTTTGGAATATGAATTTTCAAGCATTGATTTATATTTACAGGAAATAAGAGTAAGTGCACCTAAAATATATTATTATATATTATACATTTACAATATATCTTCTTCTCCCTCCTTCTGTCACAACTATTTGGGGTCAGTCACTGTAGTCCTACACTTCCAAATAACTCTATTTCCCGAATTTTCTTAAATTGCCCCCACTTTCTCATATCACTCACAATCACTCCCCTGTTTTTCGGTCCTCCTCTCCCCCTAATTCCATTAAAATACATATTCTTTACTTATCTTACTCCTTTTGTCTATTCCCTTTTTAATACATGCCCGAGTCATTTGAATCTATTTTCCCTCGTTTTGTTAACTATCGAAGCTATTCCCATACTAGTTTTTATACAATAAATGTCTATGGATATTAAATGAACGGGCATGTGGCTTTTTCCTAATCGAATCAAACCGTTCTACGAGATTTGTGTTGAAATTTATGATTTGGTTTATTTTACTAAAGTAATAATTTTATATTATTATCAGGGCTGTGAATTTAATGCATTTGCATATTTTATTTTCACTATTTCTTGGGTGAAAATGAGTTAGGTAAAAATATTTTTCATATTACTATAAATATAAATACGAAAATAAATCTAACATATTTTTTGCATATAATAGGTGTTTGAGTATTAGTACATATTTTTTTCAAATCTCTAAATTGTTTTTTCCTCATTTTTTCTTAGAAATGTATACGTTTTTGGACAATTTGTCAGTTACGTTGACTTTTTTCTAGTGAATCTTATACTAGTGCCCACTAGTGCGTACAGCAGGGATCATGAGAAATTATGCAAACATGTAGTACTTATATATCACCTAAGAAAATATTAAAATGTGTTTCTAAATATCAAATAAGAAAAAAAAATGTATGACTATTTGTGACTTTTTAGTGCATATTTTTTATATTTACCTTTTTTTAGTGCATATTTGGAGCATATTTTGCCATTTATAATTGCATAAGTTAATAAATATTAGACAAATTTTTAGTGCATTAAATTCAGAGTCCTAATTATTATTAACATAATTATAATATTAAATTCACAATATATTATATATTACACTTATGCATAAATACTTTTTTCTTAAAGAAAATGTATATGATGATGTTGATGATGATGATGATGTAAATGATGATGGTATATGGAGTAAGTAATCATTCTCAAATAATTTCTTTTTGATTGAATATAAAATTTATACATAAATACCTAGTTTTTATATACCATGTTATTATGTGATTAATAAAATAACACTAGCGATTATTATATATTATAGATTTTTATAGATAGAAAATTAACAAACAATTTTTTATTTACTATTGATTGTTCATTTTCTAATCAAAAATCAACAATTGATTGTTGGTTTCCTAATTAATTTTTTGGACAGAGCAAGATGATCGATTATAGTCAACAGAAACTAATCTAATCGTATATTATTCTTATCTAATTGATATCGTAAAAATAAGTGGTCGTGTAGACGCAATTTACACAGATCTCAAAAAGGCTTTTGATTCAGTTGACCACGGTATCCTGCTATTAAAATTAAAAAAACTCGGTATAGGATACCCATTATTATCATGGTTCTCATCTTATTTATCTAATAGATCATTCTCCGTCAAAGTAAATGGACATCTATCCATTAATGCAATTGCTACATCTGGTGTACCTCAGGGTGGACACCTATCCCCTCTTTTGTTCATTATATTTATAAATGATATTGGAGCCACCTTCAAATCATGTAAATACCTATTATTTGCTGATGACCTGAAAATCTATCTACCAATTAATTCTAAATAGACTCAAACCAGTTACAAAATGATTTAGGTGAACTTTCGAAATGGTGTATCCAAAACGGTCTTTCAGTTAACCCATCTATAAGTGTAAATATATCTCATTTAGCCGTCAAAAAAAATAAAACTATATCTCCATATAAAATAAACAATATTGAATTACAAATTTCATCTACTGTGCGTGATTTAGGTGTTTTAATGTCCTCTGATCTCACATTCAATGCTCATATTGACGCTATTTATAAATTATAGCAAAGCCCTACGGGCCATCGGTTTTATAAATAGGAATTGTTCCGAATTCAAAAATATTAACTGTCTTAAGGTATTATACTGCTCTCTTATCAGGTCAGTATTAGAATTTGCGTCAGTAATCTGGAATCCTAAACAAAATAACCTAATTGACATACTTGATAAAATCCAACGACGTTTTTTAAGAATGATGGCATACAAATTGGGTCAAACGGATATCCCTCTAGATATCTTAGCTATAGAATTTAGCCTAGAACCATTGGCCTTTAGAAGATTATATAACGATATAGCCTTTATTCATAAACTAATAAACGGTAAATTATCCAGTCCAGAATTTCTAAGAAAAATTAACTTTAAAATTCCAATTCTTAACTTAAGAAATAATCACCCATTCTTAATACCACAATGCTCAACAAAAGTATTAAATATAGTCCGGAGTATCGCTTTTTAGATGCATGTAATAATGTACATAATTTTTATTTTTCCTTTGATTCGCAATATAAACTAAAAAGTATAATAATGAATAGTAGTTAAACTTACATGTACTAATTGCATATATATGTATTTTTTTTTCTTCTTTTCCCTTTTTTCTTTTTTCTCTCTCTTTTTTCCTTCTGTTTAAATATCTAATACCTAAATCGGCGCTGTATAATATTTTGTAAAACTTTAATAACTGTACTCATTACCCCTTTGGGGTGTTAAAAACTTTAAATAAATAAATAAAAATATTATTAATGTTATCTTTAACTCTTTAACGGGCATAGAGAAATAATTTCCCATTACAAACAAAAAATTCTGGTTCGCTGTGGTCAGTGGGAAATTATTTCCCACTGATAAATATTGTTCCATACCATGTTTTTACACCTTATAATAACCATATCATGATCTATTGTAGTATTTTATGAAACTGTTAGTTTGAAGTAAAAACGGGAAATTATTATCCCAGTGGTACATTCGGAGCATAAAACAATTTCAATATTTTTTTTTTTTTGGAATTTATGTAATTACTGGAAATTGGAGAATATGTATATATTCGTCATGCAAGGAGATTGAGAACGTCTTTGAATTTAATTTCTTGTTATGAACACGTGTAAATTATCATTCATTACAAAGTTATCACAATTTATATTGACGTATAAAATGCTGTTTTTTTTTAAACGTTTTTTTAAATATTTTTTTCTAATTAAAAAAATATCATCCAAGTCTTGAAGTAAGTAAATATTGAATTGTTATTGTATATAGAAGTAAAATGTATACAGTTTTAGTGGTATAAAATATGCGCTGACATATTTCATATTATGTGAATAATTTTCGAATTTATATTTTTAGATAATGAACGACGAAGAAATTTTATTCGAGTTAGATGCTATAACTGATGAAATGGCATTTGACTCCGACATGTTTTTATTTAACTATAATATTGTATTATTACATTATAATATAATACAATACATTATATTATAATATTGTGTTAAGAACAACATACCAAGATATAGATATTATTTATTTATTTTTTTTTTATTTAAAATCAATTTATATTACATACAATAAGTATTACATAATAAACAATGAGATTATCTACCTTCTAAAAGCAAGCTTGTGGTGAAGGTAGAGAGCGACAGTTTAATTACACATAATAATAAAAGAAAGAGAAAAAAGAAAGATAAAAATAA
>JAIPRL010006433.1:0-27353 GCA_025469235.1 Pemphigus obesinymphae
TTTAATTTTTGAATATTAAGTACAAAAGAACAAATTCAGTCTCAACTTTTTATTAAACATTTAGAAATATAAAGGGGACTATATACTAAAGGGGACGCCAAACTTAAACTAAGCAAAGAAGGGGGACACCGTCCCCCTCCGTCCCCCCTCACTTTAACCACTGTATGTGTGCATGTATATATTAAAGCAGAAAACTATATAGTAAATACATAATATAAACCTCTAAATACGTTTACGAATATATTAAGCTTATAATGGGAATGTAATAATTTCAATATTATTTATTAATATTAATACTACAGGTATATAATATGTTGTTTTATTGTCTTTATACATTATTGTCTAATAGTTTGTTGTATATATATCTGTACAATATATAATGTGCATTAAGGTACTTACTAATGTATTCGTTTTATTCACTTTTTTATATAATTTTTTTTCTCTTCATTATTGGGTGATAATACCATTTTATAAAATGCTGGGTCTAGGACCTTTTCGCCGCCGGACCGATTCGCCGCGGACTATCTCGCCGCCAAATTATTGCTACTAAACATACTTACATACTATAAATCCTCCCTTCGTTTTTTTGATTTTAGTACACTCCACATGATTTTGATGATAAGTAGTAAGTACACCGTTCCAACGTGATGCATTTTGGATTGGTGTCCTTTAAAAGGTACGGCAGGCAAGTTTCACCAAAAATCCCTTCTAAGGGATATTTTCGAAAATATCGTCCTATACCTAATGGGTTCAAGCTCGGTGGACTTTCTCGTGCGGATATTATAAAAATAAATTACTACCTATACTAAACATATATATCACTGTATAGGGCAGGTGGAAGGGTCACTATTTTGGAATGGTGATAGGGCATTTATTATTTAATCGTAGAGCGCCCGGCATACCACTAATGAACAGACTGTACATCATCGTATAACATACTAAACCCCCCCCCCAATTCGTTTTTTTTGGTTTTGCTATAACTCTGTCACTATTGACGATAGAAAAATCGTTTCAACGAAATACATTTTGGTTTATTATCCATTAAGAGGTACGTCTAGCATTTTTTCTAAGGGATATTTTTGAAAATCTCATCCTAACTATCCGAATGGGTTCACATTTAGAGGGTGGCTTTCACGTGTGGATATTATAAAAATAAATAAAGAAAGTAGCTAGGCCGTATCTAGACCCCTCCGAAATTTTGAAACATTTGATTAATTTTTTATGTAAACCGAACCGTGACTTTGTGTCAATAATTTTAATCATAACCATTCAGTTGATACTTAATGAACCTCATTATTAATTAACTTTAGTGATCAATGCAACACTGAAAAACAAATATACCTACTTATAGATTATGATTTAATTATTATATTCCATGTAAAATATGTCGATACAGTCATAGATGAAAAATGGATGTATGGAAATAACATTGATATACCTGATAGCTCAAAAGCATTGCCTAAGATAATATTATATAATTTGTAAGTTGTAAGTATATAAAAAAAATATTATCAACTTCTAAGCTCTAATAAATAATAATACATAAGTAATCATCATTTTATTTATAAAATGTATATTCACCTATAATAATTAATTTTAAATATTATTTTAAGGTCACAACGAGTTTTACTTATTGAAAATGATTTCATTTTTGTCCATTTGATTTTTCGTGGCGTTATTCTTTGTATTATTTGAATTAATTCAAAATTAATTATTATTTAATATTTGTCGATCAAATATTAAAATACTAGATATAAAAATTAAAAAAGTAAAGAATATTAAAAATAAATTTAAAATTATAAAATTAAAAAATAAAAATTGTAAAACTTTTATAAAAATAAAATTATATATATATATATATATGTCTATTAAAAGATAATTTATTGTAAGATTAAAATCTTTTTTTCAAAATCCTAGACACCCGATAAATCATCACGATGACGGTCAAAATAACTACACTTAATTGAGTGAAGTTTATAGAAGTAAGTAGTTATTAAAATGAAATAATAATTGTGGCAATTTGAAATTTATCAATTATTTATGAATCAATTATATTAGGTATAGTACCTATATACACAATCCACAATAATCATTCAATAACACATATTCTTGTATAAATAGAATATATAAATATGTATGTGGACAATACTTACAGATAAAACAATACTTGTAAATTATATTTAAAAAATATTTGTTTTGTTCTTAATTTTAATTTGTTTACATTTATTAAAATTGCTTATACATTCAATTAATTAAAAATTGAGTTGTAGCATAATGTATATAGTACCTACTATAACAGGTTAAGAATAAATAGTACTATTATTATAGATAATAGGTATATACCATATAGTACCTATATTAAACATTATAATAAATATAATATTAAAATTGAAAATGCTGGTCTGAATAAATGGTTAAATTGAGAATTTTCTGACCGAAATGGATTGTCCTAGTCCAGTCCCTGATTGTTATGACCTTATGAGTGTTATACTTGAATATGTATATATAATAATAATTTAATAAGTAATAACTATAATTATTGTATATATATATATATATATAGTATAATATACGGTATATGCAACCTATAGCTAAATATTAAAATGATTTTATGTAATTTTACTTAAGCTTGGTGTTTATAAAAAAGAATCAAAAATATCATTATTTATACATTTGATAAGAAATTGAATATTTAAAAAATAATAAATTCTTACTTATTAAGGAACATAATATAGGCAATTTAAGATACATATTGTGTCGGAGGTCTTATAATTTATATAGATATATATAAATAATATATATTTCATCTAATTTTCATCACCAAAATGACTTTACAGGAAAAACGATCACGCCTTGTAAAATAGTCGGATTTTGATTATTTATTTATTTTTTTTTTTTTTTTTGAAAGAGAAGAAAATTGTATGGGTTGGATTTAAACTTATTTCATAATTTAAAATATATTTTCCGCTGTAGAACGCACTGTAAAAATAAACACGAAAATTATAATTTTTTATTCAATAATTACAGATGAACAGAAAACATATTTTATAAATCTAAGTAAAATTCAACCTGTAGTTCCCTTTAAGTTACAAAAAAAAAAAAATAAAAATAAAAAAAAATTGCATGTTAATTTTGCAAGTCATGATCGCTTTTCCCGTAAAGCGGTATTTTACATAATTTAAAATAGTACCAGCACCGAGCCCCTTTAGTGGATATCATGCCTAAATATTTTCAACGAAAAACTTGCATTTCCATTTTTAATTTTTATCATGTTAGAAATATGAATACAAAGAACACTAGAATATCTAGTGGCTATAGTGCTCGACGTAGCCTTTTTTGATATATTAATTTTTTAAAGAAGTTAGTTATTTAAAAAAATTAATAAATTGATTTTTTAACAACACATAAAACGTGTAAAAAAATCACATATAAAAAATAATCTACGTAGGCCACTAAACAATTTTATTCTTTATAATTTATTTGTATTTCATCTTTCTACGATATTCTAGAATTGATAAAAATGACAGGAACTTGGGACCAATTATTAATAATATAATATAATTAATTAATAATTTAGATAAATTGTATTTAAAAATTTTTAATTGTCAAATATTCATGTTTCTAAATGTCCTTGTAATTGCCTATACAGAACCCCTTAAAAACAAATATTGTAATGCACAACAATTGTTTTTTAATTATTGTTAAATTCTAACAAATTGTTTTATTATTGTCTATGTATAATAATCCATAAAACTTGGGTGTGTCACACTCTTTTTTTAAGAAGTTACAAATAGGCCAGATATATCGGTTAGGTTATACATGTATATATTTGTAGCTACTGCATTTGGTCTATATGGGAATGTCGATGTCAATTTTTATTATATTTCATAAACGTAAAGTGTCACACAAATTTTCGGAATGACCCTGAGTCATAAGACATATAGGTACATGTCAAAAAAGCTTAAATATATATTATTTTATAAATTTAAAATATCTTGTAATTCGTTTAAATATGATATGAACATTTTTAAAAGAAATGTCGATCAAACTAGTTTTTGCCTTCTAATCAGTAATTTCATTTCAATCAAAAATTGACACAAACAAGAAATGATTGCATACTTAATATAAAATTAAAACTTTAATTACGTTCTAACGTGAAGCATTTTTTGATATTTACACTTGGACATAGGTATCTAAAACCTGTGTTTGAAAACTGAAAATTTTCAAATTAAAAATAATCTCCACGCTTAGAAATAGTAAAATGTAAAATAATATTTTATGTTATACCTATTCCAGCGGGCGTACTTCTTAATGGATAATGAACCAAAATGTATTTCGTTGGAACGATGTTCTTATCATCAATAGTAACAGAGTTATAGCAAAACCAAAAAAACGAAGTGGAGTGGGTTTCGGTAAACTCATTCGGTTAGGTAAGACGATATTTTCGAAAATATCCCTTAGAAGGTATTTTTGGTGAAACTTACCTGGCGTACCTTTTAAAGGACACTATACCAAAATGAATCACGTACTTATCATCAAAATCATGGGGTGTACTAAAATCAAAAAAACGAAGGGGGAATTTATAGTATGTAAGTATGTTTAGTAGCAATAATTTGGTGGCGAATAGTTCGGCGTCGAATCGGTCTGGCGGCGAAAAGTTTATAATATAATAATGCTTATACATTTATACATATACTATCCATACGAAGAATAAAACCAAGTAAGAATCTATCAATAACTTAGGTCATCTGATATAAATAGAATATACGGTGCCAAAAAAGTGTTGGTGGAAATGTGTGAACAATTATTATTTCTAAAATATTCGAAATTATATACACCTCAAAATTTGACAACATATAAACAAATTTTAGCTCAAACTTCTATACATTTAACTGCGGATGGAAATACCATTATAAATTATCAAATGTATGAATATCATGTTTCCATCAAGTTGAAGGTATGAAATATGGTGGTTCAAAATTACAAAATCATGATTTAATAGATCCGAACAAACTTAACGATAGATAACGTGTGCTAATGAAGTATCGAGATGAAGGTAATATATTTCTTTATAGCGAAACATTATCGATTTTCGAAGAGTTATTATACGAAGCTGGAATAATGGAGGATATTCCTGATGTCTAAACGAGAAATTTCTGATGAACTCCATGGACCATGAATCAGCGAGAAAAAATTATACTAGACGAATTATAACCATGTACCTATATTGTACTTATATGGATATCAGAGACAACAAAAACGAAGAGTGATTTGATACAAGATGTTGAAAAAAGCTAGATTACACCTACCGAAAATTACATTTTGTTGTATTTTTCATATTGGGTTTAAACCCTAAACAATGTACATTTTATAAATAAATACTTAAACGTGTATATATATTTTATTTAAATAAAGTAGTTTTATAATAATTCTGTTTTATTTTATACATCATACACAAAAACACATTTACAAAATCATTTATAAAAATATGTAAAAAAAAAATATAGATTATATATATAGATAGATATCTAGATGTCATGTTGTTCTTCCCTTATTCCATAATCGCTAGTTTGTTATTATGAAGAACGACTCAAAGCTAGTTGTGTCCTGATCAGTATTGGGACTTATCTAGATAATTATTTACTTAAATTTTATCTCATCTATAGATATATAATGATAAGTTGTCTAAATAATTATCTTAAAGATAAATTTCACCTATCTAAGTAAATTTATATAGATAATTTTTATAAAACAATTTTTAAGTACCTAATATACAAAAGTATTAAATATAATATACTCTATACAGAAAATATATTCTTTCATTCAAAATTTATGCATTTATATGCAAAAAAAAAAATGTCTGTTGTGTAATGTGTAGACTGTAGTGTGTATTTGCGTTTTTATTTAATTTCAATTTTATTTTCATCAATAACGTGATTGCAACGACCGTTGTCAGTGGTATAAACAAGATTTACGCGTCAATAATTGGTACATTTTATACGATTATTGTATAAAATGTACCTATACATAGCCAGTGGCGTGCTCAGAATTTTGAAATAGAAAGGGATATTTTCCGAAATATTGATAAATCGCTATATAAAATAAAGATCATTTATATACATTTAACTATGAATTCAATGCAATCCAATAATTATCAATTTGCCGTATTGTCCTCTTTGTTCATTCATACACAATTATACTTACGAATGTAGTAAAATTAATCTAATCAATTAGAGTAAAAATAAAAAAAAAGTAAAATTAATCTAATTTCAAATAATTTTATTACATTACATTGCAAAAACAAAATAATATTATTTTATTTATGTTAAAATCCATAGAAAAAAAGGTGCACTTTTCTCTTCGGGTGTCAGTAGAGGTGGAAGCACTTCGCTTATTATATAGCATACTCTTGGTGAATGTATTGCACTTAGATAAAATGATTCTGAGTGGAGCTTCGGTGGTAATATAAATAAATTTCGATTTAACGAAATCGTCGGTTGCTGACCATGTCAAATCGTCTCCAGGCAAAAGTTGCAAAAACAAAGAACCATGTATACCTAGTGGAAAATAGGAAAAACCACAGAATGCGAATATGGAGAGGTGCAAGATGACCAACACCTTTTACATTGCAGAATGACAAACGTAAAATGCGAGAGGAGCGATCTATTCAGGGAACCAAATGACGAGGTTCTAAAAAAAAGGCTATAAAAAAAGAATATAACACTGCTGATCGATACAAAAAAGAGCGAAATTTTACATCATTTATCGATAATTATTCCTATCGCGTTTATCAAAAACACCAAAATAAAATGGAAAAATGATCTTTTTAAAGTACAAACTTGATGACATTTTCTACAGGAAAATGGGGTTACATGTACAGATTGGTTCATGACTTTTGGTTGAAAAGTTGTACAGAGATGAAAAAAAATAAATATCATTGTGAAAGTACTAGCTTCCTCGTTCCGCTCAAAATCTAAAAAGTACCATGGAAGGGGAACTATATGGCTAAATAGTATATTTTCGGGAATGGAAACATGAATATTTAAATGTGTATGTACCAATTAACTCTTGCAACGTGCGATAAGGAAAATAACTATGAATAAAAATTAATACGTAATACTATATAGTATAAAGTATTAAGTTGTATTTCATTTTGATTTTTTTTTTATTATTTTTAATTTTAATATATATAAATAAGTTGTTATTATTTTATTATATATTATACACTTTTTGGGTTCTTAATTTTGATAAAAATAATTGAATATATTAACGCATTTTTTTTTGAAATTTAAAAATTTTTAATTATCTAATCCCAACACTATAGTCCTGATAATCAATGCGACAACTTTTTGGCTAAAGTGACACAAATCAAAATGTGCCAGTTATTTGAAAATAATTAAAAACATTATTTGCTACACTGATACATATTAAAAGACAAGACACGGTGTAATATTATAATGTATTTATTTATTTTTTTGCAATAAAGTTTTATTATTTATTAATTAATAACGAAAATTTTGTTTTGTTTGCATTTACTCATCGAATATAAAAGAATTTTAAATTTAAAAAATCATCATAAGGAGCATTGCAAGAAACGTGAAACCCTTAAACGGCTGTACTGGTAAAAATCTACTTTTTTGAGTTGTGTCACTATTCTTGTGCCCCGGCGAATTGCAATATATGTAAATGCAGATGGAAAATGATTGGTCACGAGGAATAGAAATAAATGGTGAGGTGTGGTGTGGGGTATCAGTAGATACCGATTCCGATGGATGACGGGTGTACCTATGTATAGTGTGTATACGCACGACAGACAGCAGAGGATGATGGTGATTACTCGACGGTATAATATCATATTTCAAATTTTGTAAAATTTTTAATAGCTTAAAAACTTCTACCCGACTCCTTCAATTACATGCAAACCACCAATGTAGTAAACTTTTAAGAGGACATCATGCACCCAATTTTTAAGGGGTTTTGTATAGGCAATTATTATAAAATTTTAAGAAAAATGAAAATCCAACAATTTCAATATATTTTTTAATTAATTATTTAAAAATAGTCTTGTGTCAATGCCATTTTTTATTGTTGTGTACTTGTGTAATTGCGATATTTATTTTAAAATAAAAACATGCCTACGAAAAATTACGATTACCTACTCGTTTCCCAGTGGTTTAAGAATAATAAAATACCTATTATAAAACCGAAAATTGACAACATTTCGGAGGGAACGTCAAATCGTTTTTTTTAATAAACTAAATATTAAGCGTACAATCTGACAGTCGAAAATTATTTTTATTTTGTTTTTTAAACGGCTGTTAAATTTTTTTATAGTTATTATTTTATATGAAAAAAAAAAATATGACATTCCCTCTAAAATGTGGTTAACTTTCGATTATATAATAGGTGTTTTTTTTTCTTGTTAAACCATCGCGAAACGAATTATCGTCATTCGACGTAGACATGTTTTTTAATTCCGGCAATGCAGTTCCAGGCATGCCACAACGACCTAACAATGTAATTGCATATACATTAAACTCTGAATAGATGCAATAGGAATAATATCTCAATTATATTTGAATCGGCGTTAAATAAAATATATTCAATTAACATACATGACAAGGAGATGCTTGCGCCGCGAAAGACGAGGGACCGCCACCACAGTCGGGACACGAGCAATATCTTGTTTAAGTCGACCATAAGCCCTTCCTCGCGCACGCACAAATGTCCCGCAAATTGACCTTTGCACCGAGTGTACAGTTTTGGGGGCCCTTTTGAAAAATAACACCCTTCATGTGCTAAACTGACACTGGAGGTAAGCAAGCATTGGTAAATTATAAAATATAATATAAGAAAATCAATTGTAAATGCACCATTTCCTTCACAGTCATTGGTAATTAAGTTCAAATTTAAAAACGTGCACTACGAAAACTTGTAAATATTAAGTATTACTACGGTCTATGAACGGACACAACAGTAATATATAATATTAGGTGTCTAAATTTCTACTTAAAAATCTAAAATTAACTACAGTACTGAGTGGTCATATCTCGTCAAACAGTGATTCTCGAATGACTCGATCTATGGATACCGTGTGCATTCTAAGAATTTGTTGACCGACCGACAGTCGTCTGTGTCTAATATATTGGAGAAATCTATACTAAATCTGTACTAAGATATTGTTACGAGACGCGCTAATATCACCGTCACATTTTCGTGAGATATACTATGGTAAATACATGACAAAATAAACAGGTATGACAACAACTTACATGTTTTGGTTCAAATCGCGCAATCATGGTGGACGCTTTTCTCCGCTTATCATCATATCAGTATCTACGACTATTATGATTTTCGTTATCTTATTTTATTGCCGCCTTTTTTGTTTTTTTGAAAACAAATTTACTTTTAAGCATATTTTATAATTTGTTAATTTATCTTTAATTCAAATAAATATGCCACTCTGTGTATTTAGTGGTTGTTTAAGTGGAAATAGACGTAAAGGTATTGTAAATATTTCCAAAATACATTTACATAAATTTCCTAAAGATGTAAAGTTACGTGAGAAATGCTCGAAGAAATTAAAAAACGTTCAAACATACAAACCGTGAATTTTGAATCCGGTACGTTATAATAAGAATATTATGATATTAATTTCACTATATAATTATGTTATAGTTAGGTAATTAAAAATAATAATTAATGTACCTACTGTAAAAATATAGATTATATAGATAATAATATATAATAATAATAATATAATAATAATATAGAAATATATATATTTAAGAATTAAACTTTATACTTACCCTTAATTACATAAATAAAAGATTATTGAAGAAAATTGATATAATAATAGGTACTCAACAAATAACGAAAACCATGTAATTATCACACATACTATCTTAAATCATGCACCGATCTACCGAGAAAAGAACATTGATAATATTTGGAGAAAAGCAATATGGCGGTACTTGCGTATCACAAAGTTGCCAGCATACCTGTTTATTTTGTCATGGGTAAATATTGATTGAATTCTAGTAATATATAGCTGGTAACGAAATATTTCGAGCAAAGCGATAAAAAAATTTTGTAAGTCGTCATTATTAAGCACAAGTCGTCAATTTCATACTTCACGACCCCTCACAAATATTACTTAGCGTCGGCCCTGGTGCCTATCTACCTATAAGTAAAAAATCTTTATTATATATATAAATATGTTTTCTCGATCAAGTTCGTCTCCAGCTGCAACATCTACCGTTAGAGGAAGAACTCCTAATATTTCGTGAATTCTGTTCCCTTAAGTTCATTTATATCTGACACATAAAATATTTCACGCAGTTGCCCTTGCTGTCGTTTAGGGTGTCTACAGTGATTTCGCTGCTGTACGGTGACCCCTCAGAATAGGCTCTCACAAGGTCAATTACTAACATTTTTCATTAATGTTTGAAAATAAATAAATAACCAAATTAATTATTATGAAACGTGTATGTAGTGTGGTAGAGCATAGACCAATGGATGTTTAATTCTAAATAATAATATCCTTCGTTATAAACACCGATTCCCTTAATTAATCAAATGCATTCCTGTCGACCGTTCGAATCAATTATAACCCGGGAACCCTTCCACCCGTAATGGAAGGAAGGTCATAACTCATCAAGAGATATAAGATCAACTGAATAATACCGTACAATCAAGCACCTATTAATATTTAAATTGTGCAATTAGGTATATTCTTGTATAACGGCCATTCATTTCTCATTATATACCTACCCAGTTTTAACTGATCATTTCATTTGTACCGTACAAATGTACGTAGGTCATAAAATGCTAAAATCACTCGGTATCTCAGAGACGTGCATCTTCCGAAACAAGTTTTGCTTGATTTTCAATAATTATTTATTAATATTCCACAATAAAAATATGTTACTGGTGTAGTTTTTTTTTAATTACTTCTGAAATTTATTTAAATATTCTTCAATCGTGAGATTTTCATTTTTCTAAAATTATCCTTAAAATCGCCTATACAAAACTCCTTAAAAAGCAGGTGTGTGACGACCTCGACGTAGAGATAATTATTATGAATATTAGCCTGCAGTGGAATCGATACCTAATGGTTTTGATGAACGGTAGTCGGCGGAGTCCGATATACCTATACCATTTTTCGAAACCGGAAGTGTCGGTAGAATCGATAAATTCCCATTTATTGTACACCCTTGAACATTTATTCTAAACTCAGATTTAAATAAAAAAAATATTTTTTTTCTTATTATTGATATAAAATGAGGTAAAAACCAAAATAATAGTATTAATTTTCATTGCTGAAAAATGTATTAATTTCGAATGCAATCAGTATTCACTAATTGTTTCAAATAAAAATATAATATAAAATACCTGCACTATTTATTATACAATTTTGGTTACCTATTTATAAATACAATTAATTAAAATTATTTTTAATACATTATAATATTATAGTAATGATTATAATGAATAACCTGTTTATAGTTTTTTCTTTAGCTGTAAATTGGATTTCAAAAAATTCTCTATCCACATCTTTGATTTTATAACTTTGGAAACTGTTTTTTTTATTTTTGATAGATTTCTTTGGAAGCATGTTCATTTTCACAATATCTGTAGTTCGGGTTTCTTTGAAGATAATATATTTGATCGTTTATTATATTAAGTTAAAATGGTTTAAAAGAATTATCGAATATAGTTTTAATAAATGGTTTTGTAAATTTCTTTTTTAACTGAAAATATCTCCATTGACAACTAAACTACTTAACCAAGCAAATATTATTCAAAATTAAAGCCATAATAATAAAACGTGTCCAGATCCAGATGGTGGAAATTTGTTCATTGGTCTTTCGGTCCTCGGACTGGATAGTGTATCATTTTATATTTGAATGTAATCATAAATCATTGCATTTTAAAAAACGATTCTATTATAATATTATAGTATTGTTTGCTATAATAATATTCAATATTATTTTCAAAAAATTACATTTGACCTTTAAATAACGAATAAAATATAGAAATCGGTTACCATAACAACTATTTATTTGTTATTTTTCAATTCGTAATATTTTTTTTTGTAATCTGCGTTTTCCTTTACGCTTAATTTCTCTTTGTGTAAAAAGTTACAAGAACTATAAAAAAATTTTATATCAACATATAAAATCAAATTTCCTAAAATTTGGACTGTATATTTATTATACAACCGGGGGAAAAATTATGGAGGAAGGAGGTGTTACACCTCCTGAAGTAATATTTCGGAATGTAGTCGGCAATTTATAAATTGTTCGAAATTTAGTAAGCAAATATAAAAATTGTTCGGGATTCAGTTGCTAAAATTAGAAAAGAGTTAATGACCTTTTTTTTGTTTATTTTCGGAGACACCTCCCCCCCTGAAATATGTTTTCGGCTCGTCTCTGTATACATCATAAAAAATGTAGAAAATATTGCTTTGAAAATATCAGCTTAAATCTAATTACCTAATTTTGAATCTGAAATTTGTGTCTTATCGACGATATGGCTTATTGGTGTACAATTTGTACAATTTGCAGAAAGTAATTCTTGATGAAAATAAAATTTTTTTATTTACGTATTATAATATAGACAATCTATGGAATAAAAAAAAAATTATATTAGAACACAAAAAATTTGGAGCTTAAAAAGAAAAAACACTTTTTTAACGAAAATGGTCATTTTTTTATTAGTTAATTTAAAAGACCTTGAAATAATTTAACAGAAAATGATAACATTAGGTCAATTGCTCGAATACATATTTCTCTAAACCATACCCACAATTTGGAAAAAAGTGTATTTACAGTTTAAAATTATAATAAATAATAGGTTATAGTAATATATTGGCTATGAGACATTAAAACTAATAAACTTCAACTTCCTATTTCACTTAATACCTCAAAACCCCTAGTCGACTACTTTTACCTAAAAATGTATACGTACAAAATTTAAAATACAATTTAAAAAAATACATGATTTTAAAACGAATAGCTCCTTTGCTCCATTTACTCGTATAATTTAACAAAATAAATAATATCATTCGAACGATAATTTTATATATTTGGGAGGACGCTACACCGATGATTTTCAGCGATAAAAACATGTTTACAAAAAACCGTTAAAACTGATTCTTAAAGTAATTTTAAAATTAAAATACCTATTATCAAATCGATAAAAGACAAAATTTGAAATTATTAATTGTTACGTTAAAAATTGTTATTTAACTTTAAAAAATTAAAAATAACTCTTTTTTTAATAAATAAATTGAAAAACCGATATGAAATTCACTCCAGACCGTCGTCCTTTATCCAAAAACTACTTTTAAAAACATTATAACACTTTTTATTTTGCATAAATATGTTTTTTAAATTAAATATCGTGATTACACAACAATTTAAAGTATAGTAGAGACACGGGACCAATTTATAAATACTTTTAAATTGTATGTAAATATTTTTATACTTCTAATAATTTCTTAAAAATTTGCTTTACACAACCTCTTAAAAATCGAGTGTGTAGCGTCCGCATGAATTTCAAAACAAACATTTTAAAAATAAAACGTACTTTTTAATTTTTTAAATGATTATATATTATATATAAATGATTATGATAAAATATTTTTTATAGAGAATTTATAATAATCTATATAAAAAATAATCTATGTACAAATAGGTTATATTCAGAAGATTCGATAATTGTTTTGGCCAGACACCCCGGCATGAGTACCTACATTTATCAGACGTAGGAGTATTTTTATACTAGTACATTGACTTTTTACAGTAGCCCATCGAGACGATCGATATGGATATTACGTAGATTTTAAAATTTAACTTGGAAAAATTAAAAATGCAATTGTTATCATGCGTTTTGAGTTTTAATAGTAATATTATATAATAAATAAACTAACACGTTGGTACAGAAAAAATAAACAAAATAAAGTCACGCAACACATTGCACATTATTCTAACACTAAAACGGTTAATGTATTAAATACACAAATTTTCAAAACAAATACTAAATACAACAACATGTTCAGAAATTTATCATCGATGACCGCCAAAGGAATGAAGCCGAGATGCTCGAGATCAATAACCCTGCGGCCATCAGTCCCAATATACGATTGCGGCCGTATGGGGAAAATGGCGGAGCAGAAGTCACTATACAGCAGTGAAGTACAACCGAAATCGACAAACCGGATGTGCGACGATACTCCGGTTGGCATAAACGGCATGAACAATCTGGCTAAGTTGTTAATGTGGAACTCTTTTGGAAAAGACGGTGTCAACGTAACTGATCATTATTTCACATTAATTTTTAATCGTCAACAATAAATTGCCAATTATCTAGAACCACTATTTGTCTGACAATGGCAATACGGTCGGTCATTTATAACGATGATAACGATATTGTTTCTATCTGATTTCTAGATTGTAGCGATTAACCAGCCGTGTACCGATGTACATACGATAGCGCAATCGTTAAAATTCGATTCGGTGTACGGGAAATTCAACAAAGATGTCGAAGTATACGGCGATTGTCTTCGCGTTAACGGTATTACGAAAATTTTATCGTATTAATATCGTAACTGAAAAAAAATAAATACATATAGAGAATATTCCACATTTTTCATTAATAGTCCAATTTTTCGTATATTATAATACTGTCGAAAGTCTGACATTTAGCTTATTGCTATAATTACCTATATAATGACTCTAAAAATGTTTGGAGAGTCCAGACCCCTTACATAGACTTCTCCCTTCAGTTATGCCGTATACGCTTGATGTCCTCATACTCATACCAATCAACTGACTTTTGGTCCATCCAACAGATAGGATGGTGAAAGTTACTCACGAGGAATGCCCGGAAAAAATTAAATGGGACGGACAGGTCGAATACGTACTCGAAGTTTCTGGGAAATTCGTTAATGCAGAAAGTGCAATGGTAAGTATCGCGTATAAGACATAGTCATATCAAATCAATTTGTCGGTGACGTAATTTCAGTCTTATTTCCATTTCCGTGCTTATAACATACTAGAAACATATCGAGTCAGGAGCGAAAAAAGTGATAATAGCAAGACCGAGCATAAACGCGCCAATGTTTGTTAGGGGCATGAACTTTGATAAGTACAATAGTTGCATGCAAGTAGTATCCAGTGCTTCGAGTTCGGCTCATTGCGCTGGACCACTAATAAAAGTGCTTCACGACAAATTTGGCGTCGATACTGTCATGATGAACTCAACGTACGCACAGAGAGTAATCGACGATGACGAGTTGGATGATAACGTAAGTATTAACCTGGGATAACGCTGTATTGACAAAATTAAAATGGTATGTTCTTCAATGAAATAATTGCATAACCTATAAAATACAACTTGAAGCCTAAATGTCAATATGTCAATCATTTTTCAGAAACTCCACAGATAGAAAAATGATTTTGACAAAATATTTTAAGCCATTCAGGGTTTTGTTCTTTTTAAGGAATTTAATATTTATTATTTAAAATCGTTTTATTCTCATTTTGATTTTGAGTCAAAAATATAATAGTCAAAATTTCATAATGAATCATCATTACAAAATCGAATTTACTCGTAGTATATATATCCAATTATAACTATTTAGTATAAACACAAAGTTTATGAAATATTCATTTTCTTTAACCCTTAAGCAGGCGCGTGCCTTTTTTTAACGTTTATAGTCGCGTGGGGGTCTACCAGACCCTATATCTAAAAACGCGTAAATATATATAGAAAGTTCATATTTTTTAAATCCAAAGACATAATGGGTTACCATAATATGATATATGAATATAAACGAAAATATAATAATTAAAATCAAATGAAAATATATACAAAACTATGTACATCACTAAAAAATAAATTACAAAAAAAGACTTCAACTTCAAAATTTCATAAAAAAATTTAGTTTTAAAAAAAATATTTTAACTTCAAATTCTTTAAGACTATAAATAAAAGCTTTTACTATAACAAAATTTGTTTTAATTAATTTTTCTTGTATTTCTTTTAACTCAAAGATGACATGTGGGTATTTACATTTATATAATCATTTGTCTTAGTTCAATTTTATTATTATTATTATTATTATAATTATTATTACAATGCATTTTATTATTATATATATAATTATTCTGAATCTATTGAACATTGATTTTTCTTCCAACAATCATTACATACCTACTGTTTTCATATTTTATATTTTATATTTTATTATTTTAATATTTTAGATGAAATGTAAATACAATTATATAATCTTAATTTTGTCACTACAATGTAGTAAATCCAACGTTATAACTTGGAATAAGGAAAATAAAATTTTTTAAATTTTCCACCTAATTATTTCACAAAGCAAATTAAGATGGACAGAATCGTCCCCAAATCGACAGGATCCGCGGTAACGCTTGGTAAATTGTTGCCAGAGCTCCAAGGTAGAGTAATGGGTCAATCTGGAAGATTCCCCGTATCTTATTTAGAACTTCAACTATTGTAAGTACGCGTCTACGTTATGATTTTAATTTAAATTTTCTTCTACAATTTTATTGTCTACAGCCATAATTTTAATTTTTAGAGGAGAAATTAGTTTGTACAAAACTTGCGCTATACCAACACACATTAATACATTAGCAGCGTTTGACGAATATGATTAAGGAAAGTTTTGGAACGCACTGTGTTCCATTTTATGTATGTAACGTTCCATGTAAATATAATGTACATGATTATATAAGAAAATAATTAAGATAATTTACATTTTTAAGCAGATGACGAATGAAAATGAGCGTCTAAGTGCTACTGTATTTAAAAAAAAAATAGAGATGACTGGCCATCGTGTGCATAACTAGATGCATTTAAACATACATTTCATCATTTTAGTAGAAATATTTTTACTGTAACTTACTTTGAAATAAGTATAAACTGTAGTGATTCTATTGGTAATTTGGGAAAGTTTAAAATAAGTGATAAGAATTGTTTTTTTTGTATTTATTTCCTGCCTACATAATATTGTTATCAAAAATGAAAATTATGTTTTTTAAATGTTCCAAATAATTATAATAATTATTACTTAAAACTTAAATTATAATAATATAAAGTGCCGTTTTAAGTGAACTGTTATTTCATTTCTTTATGGTAATCGTGTATACCTAAGTAGTTATCTCAGATATTGGAAACGGGACAAAGGAATGTTTAACAGAGTTTTTTTTATCCAAACTGATCATAAGACCGCGATTTTAACATGTTTAAATATGCATAATAAACACCAGAATGTCTCAACATTATTTTTTATTCTTCTTGTTTCAAACATTTTAATTTATTTAAATAAAGGTGTAGGTAAACTTATAATTTTTAAAATAACTAAAAAAAATGCCATCATTTACTAAATTACTTGTCAACCCCATTCATACGAGCAGTTTTGTCTTGTCACTTAACAATAGCAGCGTTTAGACGAAGAGGATTAAGGACAGTTTTGAAACGTGCCGTTCCATCCTTTCCATTATTACGCGTGATGGAACGGCAAGTTCCAAAACTGTCCTTAATCCTCTTCGTCTAAACGCTGCTAATTACTCGTTCCATCGCGAGCGATGTTATTTGATAGTTAAAGTTAGCAATCTACTGTCTTGTACAATCTATAACGGAAAATAATTTTTAAATACCAGATTATAGAACGCTTGTTTCATCTTTTTCATAATTCCGCGTGGTGAAACGGTGCTTTCCAAAACTTTCCTTAATCATCTGAGTCTAACGCTGCTATTTATAATTTTAATAATAATTTTCTTTTACATTTTATTATTTAATTAATCAAAAACTTAACCTAACATATATATCGGCGTATACAGTATTATGTTAGAATACTTATAAAAACTGTATTAATATTTACAATAATTTAAGAGGTTTAAAATTCCATGAACACATCCTTCGGATATGTGCCTATGTGTTGACACGGCCAACCACCATTTTAATAATTCACTGTGCTTATTTAGTATTATTTTTATAGCCTCAGCCGAGATAATGTTAATGTACAAGAGATCAAAAATGAAATCATCCGTCGTGGGGAATGTGACTTAAAAGGAGTATTGAATTACGTCGATAAATGCGTGAACGAAAAGAAATTTTATGGTTGCCGGTTTTCAGGCGTAGTCGACTTTAATAAGATTCATGTGTGTAATAAATACGTCACAATCGGCATGTGGTACGATAATGAGATGGGTTATGCCAACAGGGTATTGGATCTCACAAAACACATGATGGCCGTCGATAAGGATAGCAAACTAAAGCCATAATTATTCCATATTAAAATTCTCAATTTTTTTAAAATAAATTTGGTAGTTAGTACTCGATTATTTTAAATATATTATAAACTTTTATAATTTTATAACCAACTTGTGTAGATATTAAAAATTATAGTTTTTTCCTTTTTCTAATTTTTTTTTTAAAGAAAAATTTTTAAATTTAAAGTGTGAAAATGGACGGAAAGTTTTAAATGTTTTACAATATTTTTATTTATTTTTACTAAAGTAATATGGAGTAAGTGAAACACCAAATTAACAAGTTCAACTGATTACTGCACTTACATCTTTATATTTTATATCCTTATAGTAATAGATTATATCTATGTTATAAAATACTAGGAATTCAAATTTATTCTCAAAATTGAGCTACAATTATTAATAAAAACAAAAATTAATTTTATGCCCCAGACAAGTGGAAAATAATTAACTAACTAGTGACAATGATCTATACCAATTGATCTATATCAATTTATGGGGCAAGTGTATAAAACTATATTTTAAAACTATAAAATGATGTTTTTAGAATAAAAGTGTCACAAATAATAAGAA
The DNA here is from genome assembly GCA_025469235.1 of Pemphigus obesinymphae. NCBI lineage: Eukaryota > Metazoa > Arthropoda > Insecta > Hemiptera > Aphididae > Pemphigus > Pemphigus obesinymphae. Next base: position 18,879 of record JAIPRL010006433.1, read on the forward strand.
AATGACAGCACTTCTAACATTTTAGTTTATATAACATAGTTTTGTTAGATTACTTATTACCTAATTGTAATCAATACTTTTTGCCATGAATAACTGACAATAACAAAGTAATTAAAGTAACAAAACAACAATTAAATTATTAAAATTATTTATTTTCAGTCTTTTATTTAAGTCTCTTAGTAACTATATAAATTAATATCAAAATAAAAACAAATTTTAGTGACTTTTTAAATTATATATTTATACAAAAAAGTGAATTATGCACTTTCCCATATTGATTTTTTCACTTGCTTCATTAGTATTTTTTGTGGGGAAAGTAAATGATCATTTGTATCAGGAAATTACAAAAAAAGTAATTTTGAATGTCTTACCATAAAATACAAATAAAAACTACTATAAATAATAGTCATACAATTTTAAAAAACAAGTTCATTAAAAAAAAATTTGAAAATTAATCGAAAAAAAAAATATGTTAACAGACCAGATTTTGATTATGTGATAGTGATACCATATATTGTATATACAGTAGAGTGCAACGAATACTTTTTCCGTATTCATAGAACATTTGACATATACGAGTATAATACAGTATACAATTTAGTTAAATTATATTGTGTATTTTATAGTACTCGATTAGTCACTTGCCACAGTTCTTCACTTATCTCACTTGACCTTATACCATTTATAATGACTTAAAATTATAGATTAAGTTTTATAGTATGAAAAATGAGCATTTTTAAAATACTCTGTTTTTTTTTATGAAAAATATTATTGTTTCGTCAACTATGATAATGTGTTAAACACCATCTTATGGCCCGAATTAGATATTTTCGAATTTTATCTCTATGAATGTAATATGTCATATCATGAAGTTTATGCAAAATTAATATCTGAAATTTTTATTATTAAATATGCTTCTTATCTTTACCGAAAAAAATCGTCCCTTCCATTAATGACAACAACTGTCCGTGTTTTGACTTAGCGTTTGGAATGTATATATTTTGAGTTTCAAAATAATTATCATTATTGGAAAGAATTAAATATAAAGATATTTCCATTAGTTCATTAGTTATACGAATCGATTTTATTTTTATAATTTTAGGTTTTAATACATGGTATAGAGTTTTATTAAAAGTATATTAAAAATACCTCGTGTAAAATATCAAAATACTTGTCCAACATATTTCAATAATATTGTTAAATTAAATGTTTTCTAAAATTTTTAATTAGCTTAATAGATTGATAGAACCAAATTTCAAGTTTATATGTTAGTTGGTTTTCGAGATACGATTTTTTTTATGTAGCTAAACTCTACGGTATTAATTTACGATCAAAATAATCACCAACGAATGACTGAAAAAGAACTATAATTTTTACCATCAAATGAAGTAAATGATTAAATTGTCAAAGTTTAAAATCATCGAGCACTAAATATGTATTGAATATTTGATGAATTAAAATGAATATCAATCATGAACCAAGGGTGTATTAATATATTTAAATCATTATAAAAATGCCTAAACTTTATCTAATTTTCGAGAGAGTAAGAATTAGCACTTTACTGATAATGGGATATATAACATTTGAAAATAATAATAAATCATTACATTCAATAAAATTATTTTGAATATTTAATAAAAAAAAATAACCATGACAATTTTATGTGTTATGTTACTACTTGAAAAATCGAGAAATTACCTTTTCAAACTACCAACTAGAATTAATTTTCTATCAAAAAAGCTCTTTACTCTAAAACTTGTAGGTACCTAATCGAAAATTAGTTACGGCAAAAAAAAATGCTGCCAATTACCAAACACAATTATAGGATATTTTCTCGTGTTGTTCATTACATATTATTTTATACATTTTCCAAAACAATAATTTTTTTATAGAAAAATGTGATTAATAAGTTATATTAATTATCTATATAAATAGAATATCTAAATTAACTAGGTATTTATTTTATTTAGATACTTATATCAGTACGTACATTCAATTAAATTTATACATTCCATTAAATAAATGTATAATAATGTATATAGTTAATAGTATTGTTACTTAAGAGGATGCTTATACCCGCATTTTCTGTCTCCGTCCATCTAATTGGCAATATATCAAAATTGTAAAACGCAAAATTGAAATTATGGCATTTTGGTTAGATTTAGAGCTTAAACACCTATTATCAAATTTAACGAGAAAAATAATTTCGAGTGAACCTCATGGGCTTTTTATAAAATATTGTCAGAAAAATAAGTTACAAAATTTTTAGTTTTTGATATTTTTAAATAACTTTAACTTTTTCGTCAGATGATATTTTACAAAATGCCCATGATGTTCACTCGAAAATATTCCTCGCTTTAAATTTTGTAATAGGTGTTTATACTCTATATTTAACCTAAACGCCAAAATTTGAATTCTGCGTAGTGTGATTTTGCTATATTATATCTGTTAGACAGACAGAGACAACAAATGCGAGTGTAACATCCTCTTAATATAAATATATTATAAACAAAATTTAAACTGAAAAATTATATGCAGTCGTATATATCTATGTACCTACTTTGTTAAATAAATTGTCATTTTATTATGGATAAAGGAATACAATATTTGGGTTCTTAAAATGTACCTATTATTTTATGTATGTGGAAAACATAAATAATACCTATACATTAGTAGGTACCTACCTATATACAATTACGAATAAATATCTGAGTAAAAATAACATATTTGTTCTTAAATATAACACTGCAAATGTAGTGATCCAGTTAAATATAATGAACACAGCACTACAGCAGTACATTCTTCAGCTTTTTATAATTTAAAACAATTAGCTAAATAATTTAGTAATTATTACAATGTACGGAGGGGGGTGACAGGGTGTGCAACTGCACCACCACTTATTTAAAAATTGGACTAGCTGCGAATATATGTGCTGATGCGCCACCATTAAATATAATTGCGGCAACTAAAAAAAGTTATGACCTTTATTTTTTATTGTTTATTTACGTTTTTAAGAAGTATTTTCGTAGCATTAAAATGTGAAAAATAGCCCGGCGAGATGTTAAAATTTGCCCGTCTAAAAGCTCGCACACCCGAAAAATAAACTGAAATTACGCCCATGTACGTACATAATAATATGTGTAGTACTTACACAGTTTGTCATATGGATGAAAGACTACCAAGGGGTGACGGAATGCGCGTCGACCAAAGAAAAAAAAAATTACACAATCCTTAACATTTTGGTGTTGAGTTACTTGTAGAATTATTTATATATACACAATCCTTAACAACCGTCAAGGAGGTACTTAAGTGTGGTATCGTTTGCACTAGTATATAGGAAGGTATACATACATTAATGAAATAGACGGAAAACTCCATAAAAGTCAAAATTAGAAATAACTTAAACAAAAAGTTGTAGGTATACAAACATTTCTAAAAACATAAATGAAATTAACTAAATAAGAAATATCAAAATCAATTTATGTTTATTTCGAAAATAACAGTAGGTAACAACTTTTTTATTGTTAAAATTAATTTTTCCAAATTTTCCAGAAAAATCCGACATTTTGATCTCTATTTATAAAATAAATTCCTACTCTTGTATTTTATTTATTTAACATATATTTGCTGCAAACTACTGTTACACTGATACCTACTGCTACTAGGTAAGTACAATATATGATTGGTAGGTATAGGTACGGACGTAGGTTAGGTACACGTATAGGTGAAATATATCGATGTACCTATTATAATACCTACCTACGGAATTATGTAAAATACTGACAAATAATTATTTATTCAGTAGGTAATTTACAACTTCAAGTTTTGTCTTTTAAAAACATTATCCGTTTTTATATCATCGAACATAAAAATAATATTGACTATACATTTCCTAACCGCGGCAACTATATTTATTCTGTGTACGATGTAGGTACATAAAAGTGCTGGACACACCATACGCCAACCTTACTGTGCTCATGGAGGTTAGGTATATAAACTATATAGTTTGAACCCTACATGACTGTAACAAACATTTGGGTGGTTAAAAAACGTTTTCAATTGTGTTTATCAAAGCATATAGATTAAACACCGTCCGTTATGAAATGTTTTGAATGTTTAAATTTTCCATATCTGTATCCTGTACATAGTCATGGCTTTAATGTATGTCTATCGAGTACATAATATGATTGAAAGATTGAAATATTATAAGCCACACAATTTATGTACCTATACAAATTTTCTATGATATCAAAAAAGTAATTTATTTGTTGCATATATTAATAATTAGAGTGTGTAAATACGATGGATAAAAAAAGAAATGGTTCAATATTATCTTTAATTTACAGAAAATCAATACCGCGCATAAGCCAAAGTAGCAATAATTAGATAAATGGTCTTGACCCAAGTAAAATAATTTTTCAACATCGGTATTCAAAGTAAATCCCCCACCCCCGAACACATTATAGCTAAAACGGAAATGATTCCTGGATACGCAGTGAATATTCACTAAAAAATGCTTAAAACTTATGATATAAATATTTGTAAAGTTTGGAAAAAATTGGAGGATATGTAGGGGAAGGGGACCTCACACGCCTGTCATTTCGTTACGGATATTTTCTCTCAACTGCGCCAACGAAGTCTGATTATTGACGTACACTTTATACTCGAAATTATTTGTATTGAATGGTCCTTTAATATATTATTAAAAAATCAAATATTAATAACTAATTTCTAATATTATATTTACATCGAACATTCAGACATATCAGAAAAATTACTTAAATATTCAAAAGAATGGAGTTATCGCCACTTTATTTTAAAATGTAATTACAAGAACAATTGAAATATTATAAGTATCCCCCTAAACAGTAAACACCCCTCTATCATGAACAAAATACAAAACTTCATTCGGAGGGAGTGGTTTTTAGAGTACGATCATTTATATTATAGCTATAAAATTCAAAAATAATAATACTAACGAACCCATCAATGCGAGATCACTAACGAATATAAATAATAAATATATTTATATTTTATACAAAAATGATCTTGTTCTTCTAGTTTATAGCAAATTCGTCTACATAAATAATAATGACAGATTAATACTGTAGATAAACTACAATAATATTATATTTTTTTTAAATTATTTACAACTTAAGTTACAAACGAAAACATGTAAAGTTCTTAGATGAAGTTAAAAAAGGAAAATACATTACGCTTATCAAAAGTGAACCTAAAATGGATGAATGGAAGAATTCTTAGCTGAACGGAAGAAAATTACAGATTTAATAAGTGTTATAGAAAACTTAAACAAAGATTTTCCGTTTTTGGATTTTCAATTTACACGTTTCTTAAATATTCTTAAGTCTGTTGACAAATGTTCATTATATATAGTTGTTTAACAACGAACATTATACATTTAATAGTAATACTTATTTTTTATTATTTAAATATTGTATTATTATTTTTCGGTACTTTACATTTCTTTTACATACTAGTAGGCTACATTACCATTATAAATACCCGTATCTACTAAATATTTAAATTAATAAATTCAAGACCATTCTGACTATGCGTTTTTATTAATCATAGTCAGTAAAAATGCCAGTGAATTCCATCAAAAATGAACAGATGGTTGCTGGTAAGTGATAAATTTATATTTCAGCCCAGAAAATGTCCAGATACATATAAATTCCACCCCAGTTTTGAAATAAGCTATCCATAGTACGTAATTTGTGATAGGAAAATGTTCAATTTTTTTTTATATTGTAAGAGTTATACAAATATAAATTAACAATAGATAAAAGCCTATATTATGGATTGGTATATAAATTAAATCCGATTTGGATTCCGAGTAAAACAATAATTGTATCAAAATAGTTTTACAATTATGTGTTACCCTTATTTGGATAGAAAATGTTGAACAAGAATTTTGGAGTAAAAGAAATCTTTTACTTCAAAATTACTCATTAAATAATGGATCATTTTTATAAATTGGAAAAAAAAAGTTACCACTTAACTATAAAGTTACCACAAGTTACCGATGTTTTGTTTGTTTTCAAATTTAAAATAATATTAATGCACTATCCTGTCCGTGGACCGAAGAAACTTCCACTATCTGTAGCCATAGGGATAGCCCCAAAATTCAAAAGTCTCAAGTTAGCCCCATCAATATTATAAGGCCTTTTGTGTCAGGGCCTATTTTTATGAATAATACGCCTGCACATTGTGTGTAATATGAAATCACACATTGTGTACCTATTGTTTTTTTTTTTTTATGCCTTCGCGGCTAATAAATATCAATTTTGTGTCTATTATAATTTGTTATTTTACTTTTCAGTTTTTAACAAAAATCTATTTTGAATTTTTACATATTTAATTATAAATTGTTTTTTTGTTCTATAGTGTGTATGATATGGCATAAATATTCATAAAAACTTAAACAAAATCGTAGCCGGTCAGATGTATTTCAATCGTATGCTCCTTGACTTAATTTAATAGAAATAAATAGTTGCCAACACATTTACCAGCAGCCCCTTTCCATTCTCAAAAATAACCATGTCAATAATTACAATGTCTTATGAAACGCCTAATAATAATATATAGCCCAGTCAAATTAGGTTTTCAGTACGAATAAATTAGACACAAGCTAAAATTTGGATACACCTTAATAATAGCATTATAAATGTAAACATGTAAAAAGTCCCCATCAATATCACTTATACTTCAAAGGTTATTCGAGGTCAAATGTCTCGAAAATAGACTTTTCGTAAACATCTCACTTTTTACTTGTTGTACAACAAAAAGTTTATATCAAATTGGTAAAGGAAATAATTATCTATAAAAAAGACAATTTGCCTTTTTCGTATACTAGTTACCGTTCTCACGGTATATGACTTGCCAAATGTCCATTTTTTTAAAAAAATATGATTTTTATTAAAAAAAAAAAAAAAATAGCCTTTTCGTAAATATTGCGCTTTTTATTCGGCATACAACAAAAAACTCTAAGAATAAAAATTATAGAAAAAAAAAGTTTTTTATAAAATTGTGTATTTTTCATGTACGAAAACCAATTTTAAACTGATGTACGGCTTTTAGTATATCAACCTATAAAAAATATACAATAACACAAACGCATTGATTTCCCTGGTATAGTGTATAAAAAAATGTATGAAAAGACTGAGCAATGAGAAAAAAAAAGGGCTATAGTCCAATAAAAAATAAAATTTCCGACTCGTCCTTGATACGTTTTAGGGAAGGTTAACCCCCAAATAGGGTTTTTTTCTAAAAACCTCAATAAATATTATACTTACGACAAAAAGTTTCAAATAAAAATTATTCATCATTTAATTGTCAATAAGTTTTATAATAATATATTTTTGTCTAGATGTAAAGATTAGGTTAGAAAAAGTGCCAAAAGTCACAAAAAAAAGTGTGTTATAAGAAAAATTACAAAAAAATAACCACTGTTTTGCATTATACTTAAGAGTTCTGTATTTATAGATATCAGGTATCTATACAATTTTTTAGGTTGTGCATTGCATTTCAAGAAATGTATTGGTTTTTTATTAGGTACCTATCTAATTTTATTTATTTATAAATATTTATTTTTTGTATGTCGAGTAGAAGTGGAAATGTGAGGTTGGTAAATTTATTAAGTAGGTACCTAGATTTTACTGATAAATGTAAATATTACCGATGTTTTTTTTACTGTACTTAAAATTGAATGATCCCCTCATTTTAAATGTTTTTACAAGTGTAATGACTTTTATTTAGCCTAACAAAATGTATAATATAATGAATAATAATAAAATGAATATAATGTCCTATAATAATGTAAAGGTAATTATATAAAATCAGTAAAGGAATGTGAATTTTTTCCTGAGATAAAACAATGTATAATAATATATATTACATTGCCACCAACAACTTGTACAGTAGAAAGATCATTTAGTAGGTACATTACGGAAAGTGAAAACATGGACAAGATCTACAATGAGTGAAGAAAGACTTGACGGGTTATGTATGATGGGTGTTCATAAAGCAAAAATTGACGACAATATTAAAAAATCTGAATATATTGATAAAGCAATTGATAAATTTGGTATTAAAAAGAGAAATTTACAATTTTTATTTGAAAATTGATAATATTTGAGCTAACTCTAAATTGTATTACTGCACTACCCATTACATTACATTACCACCATTGCATTCAATAAATAGTCTTTATAATTTAAATGTATTATTTTATATGTTTCAGTTATTGATTTTTATTTATTATACCGCACAGGAATTTTCTATGGGTTGGGATTGACACACATTGTATTATCTCAAAAATAACGAGACCGTATTGGAATTGTAATGCAAAAAAAAAATCTAGGTACATTAAAAATCATATTTTTCCAGAACTAAAAATCCAATCATAACCCAACCATTGGAAGTTAAATCATAACATTCTTAGTTATCTAAATATTA